>PVLC010002432.1:0-114977 GCA_004027655.1 Graphiurus murinus | reverse complement strand
TTTTTTGGCGGTACTGGGGATTGAACTCAGGGGCATTCTACCTCCGAGCTATACCCCCAGCCCTATTTTTTATTCTTTATTTTGAAACCGAGTCTCACTAAGTTGCGGAGTGCCTCACTAGGTAGCTGAGGCTGGCCTCGAACCCTGATCCTCCGGTCTCAGCCTCCCGAATGCTGGGATTACAAGCGTGCGCCACCACTGCTCTCTCTTTTTTAACAGGCAAATTTAAAGTCTTCTATAACTCTCTAATCATTCTGGACTTCTCTCTGCTCCTCAAACTGTTCTATAATTCTGTGAGACCTTCCTTGTTCAAGCCCTTTTTTTTTTTTTTTTTTTTTGGTGCGTGCGGTACTGGGGATTGAACTCAGGGGCATTCTACCTCTGAGCTATACCCCCAGCCCTATTTTCTTTTCTTTATTTTGAAACAGGTTCTCACTAAGTTGTAGATTGCCTCACTAGGCAGCTGAGGCTGGCCTCGAACCTGGATCCTCCGGTCTCAGCTTCTCAAATGCTGGGATTACAAGCATGCGCCACCACGCTCAGCTCAAGCCCTTTCTCGAACGCTTTCAGAACCACATCGCACACTTAACTGCAGGTTCTCTTTCCACGCTCATTAAGAGTCGACGGGCTTAGGTTTTGTGTCTTGTAGCATGATGTTTATTTAGGAAATGCTGATAATGAAATGATAAAGAAGTTGCTGTAGTTGGGATCTGAAACGCCCCCTGAGGCACCTGTGTTCAAGGTTTGGTCGCCAGCTTGGTGTTATTGGGCGGTTGTGGGAAGCTTTAAGAGTTAAGGCCTAGTGGGAGGTTTTCCATTCACTGCAGATGCATCTTTAAAGGGACAGTGGGACTCTGGCCTCTTCTTTGTCTTCTCTTTTGTGTCCTGGCTATTGGGCAGAGAGTTATGTTTCACCACATACTCCCACCATGATGGGCCACCACAGGCCCAAAGGAATGGGACCAACTGATCATAGGCTGAAACCATGAACCAAAATAAACCTTTTCTCTTTATAAGTTTCTAGTCTCAGGTATTTGTTACAGTGACAGAAAGCTGACTGACACAGGAACCAACATTCAATGTTGAGAACACATGGAAGACACAAAAGGAATTTTATCTGATAGAATAAAGCTCGAAGCACTCTGTGGAGCTGAGACACAAATAAGGACCAAACCAGGAAGAGCCTCAAAGAAGGTCCAAAGAAAACTGGAGACTTTAGGCCCAAAGACAAAATGGAAAATGGGATACCAACTCCACAGAGGGAAATGGAAAAACACTTCTTGTGTATTGAAGACACAAGGTAGGAAAATGTACCCATCATGAGAAGGGGAGGGGTGAAGTACTGCGATGCACATCTGAGCTGTTTCCAGAGCTGAAAGTAGACATGGCAGCACAGACAACGAATGGGCTGGATGGGAGAAGGGGATGGAATGAAGCCGTTCCTCTGATGGGCTCCTTAAATGGTCTGCAAAGCAGCAACTTAGCAAGACCCTGTTTCAAAATTAAAAAATAAAAAGAAGGGCTGGGGGTGTAGCTCAGAAGTAGAATGTCCCTGGGTTCAACCCCCAGTACTAAATCAATCAATCAATGGTCTGTAAGGTGCTCCATGACTGTTATTCTGGTAATAATTTATAACTTTTTTGGATCAAATTTCAGATATGCATGACCACATCTGAAAACCAAGGAGATGGGTGAGAAGTGAGGGGGGGGGCTGAAACTGCAATCATTCATTCATTCATTCATTCATTCATGGTCGTGCACCTACATGAACTACACTTAGGGCTGTAGTAGGCATTAGGCACCAGGCAGTGAACCAGACAGATGAGGTCTTGGTGCCTTAGTGTTTTGCAGACAGAGAAGAGAGCTACACAAAGCAGGGAGGGGGGGATCCCTTTTTTTGCTCATCATAAAGGGTCATGGATGACACCCCTCTAGCAAAAGACAGATTAACAGAGGAAAGAGGGACAAATGTGTTTGATCGTGGGTTTACATGACACTGGAGTGTTCAGAATGAAGATCTCAAAGTCCAGGGTGAACTATCCATGTTTACGCTCAGGATCAATGACACAGGGCTGGCCGTGTAGAATAGGATTGGGTCTGAGCTCGTGGAAGCAGACAGCAAGGCCTGTCTGTCCAGTCTTCTTGGTCCTTTGTTGTAGCATTTCTTCCTCTCAGTCTCGGGCAGGACCCTGATGATCTACTATCACAAGGCAGGCTAGAAAATTTCTTTATGGCCAGCTCTGAGACAAAACAGTGGGAAAAGGTTAGAGTAATCTTTTTGGGCCTTATAGGTTGTTTTCAGGAGACAGGGTTCTAGTTTCTTTGACCTGTCTGGAGGAGGAGAAATTCTAGTTTCCACACCTTGCCTTGGATGGAAGGGAAGGGTGAAGCAGACAGGAGGGCAGGAAAATGACAGAGCGAAATATGGCCTCCGAGGCTGCTCCTGAAAATGGTTCCACTTTGGGGAATCATTTTCTGAGCCCCAACACAATAAAGCTGTCAACAACTTGAAGGAAATTTCAAACCGTGAAACTGATAAATGCTGGAAAGATAAGTTACAAACAAAACCCAAGAAATGAGATAGAGAATAACCAGTGAGGTTGAGCAGAATCTGGAACTTTAGGTAGATGGTTCTGGAAGGCCCCTTGATGGGGGGAGACCTTTGATCTGAGGCCCGAGTGCCCTAGAAAGAGGGGGCAGCAAGTGCAAAGGCCCTGAGGCATGTTGAAGGAGCAGGTGAGAAGCCAAGAAGGACTGCAATGTGGCCAAGAGGGGAGAGTGCCAGGAGAGGAGGAAGTGGGAAGGCCTGGAAGCAGCCTTCAAAACACGCCAGAGTGCTGGGCGTGGTGGCGCACACTTGTAATCCCGGTACTTGGGAGGCTGAGACAGGAGGATCGCAGGTTTGCGGCCAGCCTCAGCTACTTAGTGAGGTCCTCTGCAACTTAGTGAGACCCTGTTTCCAAATAAAGAATAACAGATAGGGCTGGGAGGGAGGGGGGTTAGTCCAGAGGTAGAATGCCCCTGGGTTCAATCCCCAGTACTGAAAAAACAAACAAACAAACAAACAAAAACAGCTGGGGGTGTAGCTTGGAGGTAGAATAACACAAAAACAAAAACAAACAACAACAACAAGCATGCCAGAATGCCCGAGTTGCATTCTAACTGCAGTGGGCAGAGACCGGAAGGTTTCCAGCAAGTGACTTTACCATCGTCTCTGTATATTGTCTTTGCCAATAAATGAATCGAGCAGCACCAGGACCGCCGGGAGCTTGGTAGCAGCACAAGCTCTCGGATCTCATCTCGGGCCGACTCTACCACAGTTTATGTTTTAACAAGATGCCCAAGGGAAGCATGTGTTCATGCAGTCTGGGGAAGCACTCTGCTGTGGGAAGCGAAGGAAACTTTTGCTAAATTCAAAAGACTCAAAAGTTAAAATAACTGCTTATTTACTGTCAAGGCTGTGTAAACAATTAACTTAGCCAGTGCCTGTTACTCACAATACGACCCTAGAGATAGTAAATTTACAACTTCCCAGGAATCCCAGTGTTTGAAGATTTATGACCTGTGTTGTTTGTCTTCCCCTATCAAGGGGTCTAAGATAAGGTGGAAGTAACAATTGTTTCTTCTAAGCTTGATTGATGTGGCCCTCCTGGATTTTAGGGCCTGTGAGATGATGAAGGTTATGCACGTATTCAAGGTTTGGCTTCAACTATATATCCCCCGAAGCTGCTTAATAAAGTTGAACATTTGTTCCCCTTGCAAGGTTGTGTCTGTGTCTGTGTGTCCGTGTGTGTCTGTCTTTTGTGTTTCAGCTTCCAGTGCGGACTGCAGGATAGGGAAACTGAGGCAGCAGCTGGCCTGCTGCACTCTACGATCTATGTGTGCTTTAGAAAGACTCGAAGGAACATCCACTAGGATGGTTATACTTTTTTTTTTTAAAGGAAAATAACAGGGCTGGGATGAAGCTTGGTGGTAAAGCACTCATCTAGACCTGGGATCAATCCCCAGCACCACAAGAAGATAAAAATGAAATTAAAAAAAATGGAAATTACAAGTGTTGGTAAGGATGTGGGGAAACGTGAACCCTCATATGTGGCTAGTGGGAATATAATGTGGTGTAGCCACTGTGGAAAATTGCCGGGCTTTTCCTCGATAATGTAAACACAGAGTTATCCATTTAGAGAAATTCTACTTCTGGGCATATACCCCAAATAATTGAAAACAGATGTTCCAAGAAAAACTTGCAGATGAATGTTCATAGCAGCCCAATTTGCAGTTGATAAAAGGAAGAAATAACCCACTGTCTGTGAACTGATGAAGGCATAAACAAAATGTGGTATATCCATACAAGGGAATATTACTGAGTCATAAAAGGAGTGAAGAACTGAGGCACACTACAACATGGACTTTGAAAACGTGCCAAGTGAACGAAGTCAGACATGTTAGATTACATATTTTATGATTCCTTTAACTAAAATAGCCAAAATAGATACATCCATAGAGATAGATAGCAGTGGGTTGTCACCAGGGGCAGGGTCAGGGGAGAATGGAGCCTGATGCTTAGCGGGCAGGGTTTCCTTTAGGAGTGATGGGAATGTTCTGGAACTAGATAGTGGTTATGGTTGTACAACCTTGTAAATGTACTGTCACTAAATGCAAATGCTGTGCTGTATGTATTTACCATCATTCCAAAATAATAACAAAAGACTCTAAAGAACAAGAGAGAGAGAATACACCAAGTGATGTTTCCCAAGGACCATTTTTATGGGTTTAGTGGGTAGTTGCTAGTTGGGTTTTAATTCCGTTACCATTTCATTAGTGATCAGAACACTAATTCTATAAAATAGAGTTGCATTACTTAGAGAAGACACCAAGCTAAGAGAGCTCACCAGTGTCTTGTTGAGAGTAAAAATGACAAAGAGCCTGGCAGATTTAGGACGGAACCAGGTAGAATGCAGATCAGCGAGGTCGAGCAGAGGAATAGAAGAAACAGTTGCTAAGGGGCAGGGGGAGGTGCAGGAGAGAGAAATGAAGAAGTCAGAGATCATGGCTTTTGGGCAAACGGAAGTGAGAGAGCACTGAACATGAGCAGTCCATTTCCTCAACTGATTCCCAAGCCCACGAACTGCAGCGGACACAGAAATAACCAGTTTCCCTTGCCATTCCAATTAACATGGCTCAGACGGATCCTCAAATTGTGCTTCCAACTCTAGAGTTTGCATAGTAACTTGGGAATCACAAGAACACCTTGCACGGGTTGCATGTAGGTATTAGCACCGATGAAAGGACAGGATTGCTCATTCATTCATTCATTCATTCACTCACCACCACCCCGTGCAACCTACTGGTCACCTATGCTACTATATGTCTGGAGAGGCAGCAGAGTACAGTGGTTAGAGATCCAGCTCTGGGACTAGAGTGGACGTGAATGATATCTCCATCATTTATTGTGTGACACCAAGCAAGTCACTTTGCCTTTTTGTGCCTCTGTTTTCTCATCTATAAAATGGAATAATGATTCAGAATGTGAAAATGAACTGAGTCAATACACGGGAAAGGCTTGGGACAGTACGTGGAGCTTAGGAGTCACTCTATTCCATTAGCGGCATAAATCAGATTGCCTATGTTAATTTGTGCTGTTAATCTGTTGGGCACTAGGATTGTGGAAAGAGTAAGATGCTCTCCTGCCTATGCCAGAGCGCATGTCTGGTGGGGCGTCAATTGCAATGCTGCCTGGCTAACACAAAGGTAGGGGTGGTTATAATGTGCTCTGGGGTTGCAGAAGGACTTTACGCCTGCCTGGGAGGAAAGCTAAGGCTTCAAAGACCAGGGGGCTTCTGAGGGGACCAGGAGAGAGATGACAGTCATCAGGGACGATAGTAACAACATGTACAAAGGTCAGGAGTAGGCAAAAGTCTGGTTTGGTGCAGCAGATGTAGGGTGTGAGGAAGGGATCTTGCAGATGGACAGGAAAGGCAACTCTCCAAATCTCTGGTATTTCTTGGCTTAGTCCACTTTCTGCCTCCATCTTCACGTGGCCATCTACTTTCTATGTTTCTGTGTCTGAATCTCCTTTTTATAAAGATGCCCATTATTCATGGAAACCCAGTATGACCACATCTTAACTTGGTTATACTGGAAAGGACCATTCTACACGAAGCTACCTACATTCATAGGCACAAGGGGTTAAGACTTGAACAGATCTTTTAGAAAGGACAAAAGTCAACCCACAACAGAGCCTGGCCAGTTTAGAGCAGAGGAGAGATACAGATAGATCGTCACTTTCCAGGGCTTATTCTGATGGTTTGAGGTTAGGAGTCCAGAGGACCACAAGATGCTGGAGGATCACTAGCAGATTATTGTACAACAGCAACTGAGAGCTGCGGAGGCCCAGGCAGGGCCATGTTTGTGAGGAGGCTGAGACATCAGGAGCATTGGCCACACCAGTCCAAATTTTGGGCAAGATTTCATTAGCAGTTGGGAAGGGGGCACTTACACTGAAAGGCATATAATGGCTGGTTGTGAACAGCCACTGACCATGCTTTCTGAAGTCTGGTATTTCATTGGGTTGAATATAATGATGTCATTCCCATTTTATCATTTCCCCTTCTGGTACTAGCAGTATGCCTCTATAAAAAGAAATGTCCTCTTTTCAACTACTTATTTACTTTGATCTACAGTTTTTACTTGGCAAGAAAAAAAATCTTTCTTCTTTCCCTCCTTCTCCTCCTTCCTCTTCCTCCTCCTCCTTCTCCTCTTCTTCGTCTTCACCTTCTCCTCCTCCTCCTTCTTCTTCCTTCCTTACCTTTGTCCCTCTCTCCTTTCCTTCCTTCTCCTCCTCTCCCCCCACCCCCATTCTTTCTCCTCCATCAGTTTCAAACTACAGAATTGCTTGCCAGGCACGCAGCCTCCAGAAGTAACCTCTATGTTTTTGTTGTTGTTGTCTGTCACTGTTTTTCTTTTTAGTATCATTTTGAACTCATGGATTTTAACATATTTGATTTTTTGTTTGTTTTTGTTTTGGGTACTGGGGATTGAACTCACAAGCATTCTTCTGCCAAGCCACACCTTCAGCCCTTTTAACTTTTTTTTTTTTTAATTTTTAAAACAGGGTCTTGTTAAGTTGCTTAGGCCGGCCTTGGAGTCACGATTCTCCTGTCTCAGGCTCCTGAGTACCAGAATTGCAGGCCTGTGCTACATTGACAGGCTCATATTTGATGTGTTTTAGTCCAATTACTAAAACAATTACAATTTAGTCAATTACTATCCTTAATACTCTAGTTTTTCTGGTGGGAGCCTCTTCACATTGACTCCTGGGTCCTGTTGATATAATCCCAGGATTTTGATAGTTTTCTTTCTTTCATGAATTTTTCTAATTGGATTGGTGAGCAATGGTATGTTATTGAGTATTGATTTGCATTTCATACCTTAGTGGTAATGTACAAGAGCTTTTTGAGCATTTAATGGGTACATCAAGGCAGGCGGCAGGCTATATTCAAGAATGACTGAGTTATTGACATCACCTAGCAAGCATTCCCTTGTCTTTCTGAATCTTCCTTCCTTTCTTATTAAATTGGGAGGCAGACCTTGACAATCTTCAAACCCCTCCTCACATGTTGAAATGCTGAGATGTTAATTTCTGGTTCTCACATGCCCTGGTCCCCCTATAAAGATAGTTTTCCAATAAAGCCGATTCAATAATTGTGTGTAACTAAGTTAAATTTAATTATTGTGTTTTTACAAAGTATTTTATCAAATTAGTTTATAAAACAAAAATCAAGGTTAGAGTACGTGTTCTGGGTTATTATTTTTATTATTTAAAATATGGTCACTGAACTGATGACGGCCACATGGACTGACCCTTCTGCTTGCTCTTTCAGAAGCTGCAGCCAACTGGCAAATAGCTTCCCCAGCCTCCTGCTGGAGCATCTGCTAATGCTCTGCAGATTACCAGGTCCTACCGCCCACCCCCCTTGCCCTCCATCCTTGGGCTGCTCATTAACTCATTAGAAGCTGCTTCAATAGCAGCTGGGAGGAGGGATTTTCAAGCAACTGCCTCAGTGTCAGCTGGCATTTTTAACAAATATGACCATCTACTCTGTCACTACACATGTACACACATACACACACACGCATGTGCACACAGACACACACACACACACACACACACACACACACAAACTGTGCTTATACCACTGATCACAGAACCACAAATCAATGACTCAGTCCATTCTGTGCATACATTGTTGTGCAAGGTCTACCTCGTGCACTGGACAGTAAACTCCACGAGGGCAGGCCATGTCACATTTTGCTCACCTCTGTATCCGGGGCACTCAATATTTGGGGATCCCAATATTTGCCAAATGCCGGATGCATGAATAACAGAGGGAATCAGCTTGGAGGAGAGCCACCCCCACACACAACAACTTTCCTTTTGATGTACAAATCATCCATGTACAATCTCTGAAGGACCATCCCCCAGTGTGGGGCTGACGTGTAACTCTAGGTGTCAGTTCATGTGTGTAAATGTATGTATGTGTATGTGCATGCATACCGAAAATAGGGCTTTCCTGTTTGGATGTAACATAGGCAGAAATTTCTGGGCAAGAGGCTGGCAAGTTCCTTGCCTCTGAGTCTATATACTCTCAGGAAAAACAGCACCGACCTGGTAGGTTGAAGATCTAGAATCTGGTGCAGACTCGACCACTCCTGGTGACCTGCCTGACTTTGATCTCATCAGAGTAGAGCAGCAACTTGGGGCCAGGTCACCTGTTCAGCTCTTTCTGAGATCCTTAGTTTCTCTCTGCGGGGAGCGTGGTCTTACTGATCTAAAGCTCAAACACTGGCAGGCCAGTTTCTCAGTCCATGATTGCTCCAGATGATGTTCATCCTAAACAGTTCCCTTCAGCAAAGCTCTTCCTTAGATAGTTTTCCAAAGCCAGCACTTCCTCTCCGGCTGTACACAATCACTTGTAGACTCTACCTGCTTCCCAGCGCTCGCTCGCGCTCTCTCTCTCTCTCTCTCTCTCTCTCTCTCTCTCTCTCTCTCTCTCTCTCTCTGTGTGTTAGAAATAAATTTCCATGGTGTCAGAAAAAGACATATTTGAAAACAGCTCAGCAGGGCAAATTTTACTTTTTGCAAAAAGGGATCCTGCCATTAGTAAAGTCAGGCATGCAGGAAACAACACTGTGGAAAACTGTTGGGTATAGAAGTTTCTGTGCTGCGCTCCCATTGGTGAGAGAGGGGCCTCACAATCTTTAGTTGACTGAAGGGTATGCTGGGGGAAGGGTTGGCACTCACAATTTCCAGGAAATGCTCTGTTTACAAAAAATGTAAGCACATCCAAGGTTACACGGTGGCAGTTGTACAGAATGGAGCCTAAGTCAAGCTATTCCTTTGATAGAAAAGATCTAATTATATTCTCACATCAGTACCCTGAGTTAGTTTTAAATGACTGGCCCCTGACTGCATGCCAGACACTAACTACTCCAAGCTCTCCGCAGGTATCAACTCATTTCCCAGGGATCAAACTTGATCCCACCAGCTTTTGTACACATCACGTGCTCGTATTTATAAAGGCTGACCCGTGTCATGTCGATTTCATATTTCTTTGACCGATGCACTGTAGCGCAGCTGGATTTTTTTTCCCTTTGGTTTTGGGGATTTAGCCCAGGGGCATTCTCCCTCCGAGCTACACCCCCAACCCCATTTTTTACTCTTTATTTTGAAACAGAGTCTCACTAAGTTGCAGAGGGCCTCACCAAGTAGCTGAGGCTGGCCGAGAGAACCCGGATCCTCTGGTCTCAACCTCCCAATCCTCAGGTCTCAGCTGGGATTACAAGCTGGATTTGACCTGAAAGCAGTGTAGAAAAGGTGACTTGAGCATTTGCATTCTTAGGTGGGAAAGGAAGATGAGCTGCTGGCTCCCTGCCCTGGAGCAGGTTACAGTGTGTCGGGAAATTAACCTTCAAGAACTCTCTGGCCAGACTACAGGATAATATATGAAGTGCTAAATCCTTTGGCATATTTTATAGATCCTTCAAGATACTTTATAAATACTTTATAAAGTCTACCAGAGGTCAGGGACTGGAGAGTTGAAAGGGAGCCGGAGTAACCCACGGGCTTGATGTTTATCTCTGACTTTCCCTGGCATCTGGCTTTCCAAGGATCCTGTTACACAGCAGGAGTGGCGAGCCAGGCTCTGCACCCTTGAGAAGATAGTTCTGGAAGCTCATTTTTTGCAGAGCACCCTGCTCAATGCCCCAAGCTCCATTCTAATTTCTACGCGACTTCCAACACTTCAACCTATCACAAACGAAGATATTCAAATTTTATGATAAAAGTTAACACAGGCTCTTTCTCAAGATCTGAAAACATTTTTAAAATAAGTATAAAGAGAGGCAAAAGTAAGCTATTAATTTATTTCTTATTATTTATTTATTTTGCAGTACTGGGGATTGAACCCAGGAGAGCATTCTACCTCTGAGCTACACCCCCAGCCCTATTTCATTTTTTATTTATTTTTTTGTGTGTAGTACTGGGGATGGAACCCAGAGGCATTCTACCTCCAAGCTACACTTCCAGTCCTATTTTTTATTCTTTATTTTGAAACAGGTTCGTACTAAGTTGCGGAGGGCCTCACTAAGCAGCTGAGGCTGGCCGCGAACTTGGATCCTTTGGTCTCAGCCTCCCAAGTACTGGGATGACAAGCGTGTGCCACCACGCCTGGCTCCTATTTTATCTTTTTATTTTTAAATAGGATCTCACTGAATTGCTGAGGGCTTTGTTAAGTTGCAAGGGCCGGCCTCAAACCTGCGATCCTCCTGTCTCAGTCTCCCAAGTACTGGGATTACAAGTGTGCATCCCCTCTTTAGAATAAAACCATCCCAAATGAGAACACACTGACTCCCGAGAGTTCCTGTCAGTCACTTCTGTCTTCTTTTCCCCAGCTCATCTCCCTGGCAGCTGCTGCGACCACTCTGCCTGACCCAGGCCTGTGAAATGGAAGAAACCATCAAGAGTGGTCTCTGCAGCCAGAGGGAGGGCAGATCACACCCGAAGGGCTCAAGAAAAACTCTGGCTCTGAGGAGAAAGACAAGGACAGCAGGAGGCTTGCCTGCCACCCTACAGTTTCTCCTACAGTTTTGAAAAGAGGCCAGAGTGCCGAGACAGGAAGGGATGCAACCGAATTCAGGCCCAAACCTGAGAAGGAAAGGTCAGAAACCAGATTCCCCCTCTTCCTGCTGATCTGCGAAGATGTCAGAGACAGATTTTAAAATAAAATAAAACATCCCAGGTTTCCCTCTGTCCCCCACCAGACCTTTCCCCCTTACCCCATCCTTTCTCTACCCACACAAAACCTCAGCTTTATTTTCTGTCCAGCTACACTATAGACGTTTTTTTTTTCTCTTTCTTTTCCATCTCATTAACTCCACTCCCCCAGCCTCCCTCGCTTTTCCAATGATTAAAGTAGCGGGCTTTTAAAAAAGGCCTCCAATTAGCACCTCATCAGCTCCAATTAGAGAGGACAAAGGCAGTGTAAAGATAACTCAATGAGAGGGGCCGGCCCAACATCATGTAATCACTTAAGACAGGCATTGAGCATTCCCCGGGTGACCCACACTGGGCCCATTCACCTTTCTTTTCTTCCTTTTGGATGCATTTAAGACAGTTTTGCTGGGAAGACAGGCCCCCCAGGAGTCTGGTAATTCCTCATTCAGAGTCTACCTGTTTACAGCTTCCAGAGCACAAGGACCTAAACAATCCTATATTGTACGCCGGGGCTTCCTTCAAGCCCGGCTCCCTAATGGTGTGTTTTCTGTGTCTCGCAGAATAAGTTAAAGGCTGGCTTTATACTCCCGAGGGCTCTCCTTGTACTGTCTTGTAATTACAAGGGAGGGCAACAATGTATTTTTTTTTTTTTTTCAATGAGAGTTCTTTGGAGCAGTTAATTTGGTGGCTGTACTAAATGCCCCCAAACATTAATTAGGGTGGAAGGAACCCTAATTTCCTCCGAGGCTTTCCCCTCCACTTACTTCCCTCGTTTTCACATACGCTTGGAGTCTCCATAATGAAATTACCTCATTAATGCTTTTCTTCTTCACAGTGACTCATTCAAACCCGGCCATTGAGCTTTAATTGAATGCTGTCAAAAGGAAAAAGGTGCATTCACGGCTTTGATTAGCGAAAAATTCTCCCTCCCCTCCCCTCCCAGGGGTGGACAGATTTAAATTATGAAGATGGTGAAGTAGTGAGTTATAATTGGGAACAAGCAGCACTTCAGGGAAAGCTTAAATGCTTTCAAAGCCGGGGCTGGCCAGTCTGCGGACTATTAACTACGTCCAGTGCCTCGGCCGCTGGCTCTCAATGGATGGCAACTTAACGATGAAACAAGAAAATGGGGTTTAATTTTTGTTTAATACACAGTGGGGCTCTATTTGCCCACAGAGCAATAGCTTCTCGATGAGCTTGGTCTTTGTTCCCTTGGTAATTTGGTGTCCATGCTTTCTAACATGAGTTTTGAAGCACGCCATGCAAGTCGCTGTTGCCGGGGGGAAAATAAAAACCGAGTCCACAGACCCAGCAAATGGGTGGCTAACCCAACACCCCCCCCCCCCAGGGCAGCCCCAGACAGGTGAGCTCTGGGCTGCCACCTGGTTTACAGTTGCAGTGCCTTAGGACTTAGACTTTAAAAAAACAACTTTTCGGAAGCCGGTGTGGTGGCGCACGCTCGTAATCCCAGTACTTGGGAGGCTGAGACAGGAGGATCGCAGGTTCTCGGCCAGCCTCAGCTACTTAGTGAGGCTTTCAGCAACTTAGTGAAATCTGTTTCCAAATAAAATATAAAATAGATATGGGGGTATGGCCCAGAGGCAGAATGCCCCCAGGTTCCATCCCTAGTACCACAAAAACCCAAAACCAAAACAAATAGTGTCTCACTAAGTCATTGAGGGCTTCACTAAATGGCCATAAACCTGTGATCCTCCTGTCTCAGCCTCCCAAGTATTGGGATTACAGGGGTGTACCACCATGTCCAGCATATTTATTTATTTATAAGCATCAGACTGGTTGAGACAGGACAGCTTCCAGTGGTCGTGGCAGGGAAGGGGGGGGGGTAGAACTAAATTATTGTTTTTTTTTTCTTTCCTTTCTTTTTCTTTTCTTTGCTGATACTGATAATTGATTTATTTATTTTCGAAACAGGATCTCACTAAGTGGCTAAGGGCCTCACTAAATTGCTGAGGCTGTCCACAAACCTGCAATCCTCCTGTCTCAACCTCCCAAGTACTGGGATTACAGGCGTGTGTTGCTGTTCTTTCAAAACCAGAAACAACCAGTGAAGCAGCCGGGGGGGGGGGCACACAGGAGAGAGGGACTTGGAGTCACGTGGATCTGCTACAAAAGTCCCACCCTGCCATGATCATGGTATTTCAATTTTCTCAGCCTTTGTTTTCTTGTTTGTTTCATGGAGATAATGAAACCCATGTGTGAGGATGAAGTGAGATTTCAAGTGTGAAAACACATAAAAAGTACCTTGTAAGTTCCAGCAAGTAAGGAAACACTGGCCTTCATAGTAACCATCTACTGAACCAAGCTAAAGGCCTTCATACCCTAGAATACCCAAAGCAACATTGTTTTCTAAATTTTCACATCAGTTCCTGCGTTTCATATTTGTGGCTTACTAGATAATATTCTATGGGATCATTGTTTCAACACCACCAGATACTAACATAAGCATGCCATCAAAACACTACATGTTTCTGAGCAAAGATGATAATATTTGGGCCACATACAATGAATGCAAGTAACTCAGATCTTGTAGAAAATCCCAGCAATGGGGGGAAAAACTGTATTTTTCTACATCAAGTCATTGCTACTCCATCAGATAATTTGCATGTATTTCACCTCTTCTTTGTTGCCAATGCCAAACATTGCAAAGATTTTTTTTTCTTCATCAGCAAGGCAAAAAATATCTCCTTTAATATAATATTAGTTGTTTTTAGCAATTCATCCATGATGCCAATGGGAGAACTAAGCCTTTTCTAACCTTTATCATCCTTTGTGTGTGGTCATTGTTGAGATGGTCAGTGTGTGTTCTTAATCAAGACCGGTATTCGCTTCCCTTAAAAACAAGAGAAAACACATTTGGGTGTCGGAAGACCTGGGAAACACAGACCTCCTACTCTGATCTTCCCAGGGAAAGTTTCTTTTGTGATGGCCACTGAATTCCTCTGCCTCTAGGCAGCTGAGTGACCTGCTCCTTCCCTATGTATCATGATTGTGTGTGTGTGTGTGTGTGTGAAAAATGATAGAATCCCACCACCTGGCTTGGCTTGGGAGCCTCCCTACTTCATGCATGACAGATACAGCAATGTAGACGAAACATTTTCCAATGCAGCGTGATAGGCCACAGGCACATACGTCACCGCAAGCCCTCCTCTCCTCCACCTTACTCCAACTGCACAGTTGTTAGAGGCCCTGGGCCTTTGATATCAAAGAAGAGTTTGTGCAGCATCAAATCCTGCACTTCCCTCTCACTTAGAACTTTCTGCTGTCATTTCAAGCAACCATTATAGCAGGGTGATTTAGTCCTAATTTCAGAAACATAGTATGTGATGTAGTCCTAATATTGGAAACACATTATGTTGTCCTGCTATCAGAAACACATTATATTTCAGATTGCTTGAAAGGCAGTGGAAACGGTGTGGTGTGGGTTGACTTATGCTCCTTCCCTGCAAAATATGCTGAAGTCCCAACTTCAATACCTTATTTGGAGAAAGGGGTGTTCGGGATATAGCTAGTTCGGGTGAGGTCCTAATATGATAGAGCTCTTATAAAAAGAAGGGAAAGTTGGGCACAGAGGCAGATGTGCATGGAAGAAGACTGTGAAGCTGTCCAAGGGAAGTTGGAGGGATGCATGCGCAGGCCAAGGCACAGCACAGATTGCTGGCAACTCACTGATGCTAGGAGAGAATCCCGCCACAGATCCTTCCCTAGTGTCTTCAGAGGGAGCATGACTGCCCACACCTTGATTTTGAACTTCCATTCTCCAGAATTGTGGGAAAATATTGATGGAGAACCAAGGAGTAAGTGAAAATCTTCCCTATAGTTAAGTTAGAAACCAAGTTGAAAGTGCTCAGTTCCCTGGCTTGGACCTAGTAAGCACTTGATAAATGTCATGTTCCTCCACCCCTTTTTCTCTTTTTAAATACTGGTCATTGCAATCAGTGTAATAGAAATCGGGAAGTAAAGAAAGTAAATCTGGCTGTAGTCAAAGGAGGGTGTTGAAGATGCTTAAAGAACTTTGTAAACTCTTTAGACAGATTTAAAGCACACATGGTGTGAGCTTGCATGAGCACCAACCATGAGCTGAGTAAAATACACGGGCTACGTAAGCCCAGTGCACTTGGACATGACCTCTTCCAGCTCTGAATAACCAGGTCACCTTGTGGTTCCTTTAAGCACTGTGCCTTGGATACTACTTATTTATATCCATAAATTATCTCTCCTAAAAGACTATAAGCTCCTAGAGGGTAGAAGCTTCTTCTACTTATATGCTTCTTTGTTTTACTTTGCTGGTCCATAATTACTACCCTTAGTATCTTGCCCCAGATATTCTCATTCCTAAATTTTCTACACGTCTTACGTGATTGCCTTTTCCAATAAGCTACGAACACCTCAAGGGCCAGTGCAAACACAAGTAAGTTCTTATTGCCACTTCCTGCTTTGGGTTACTGGACAAAGACATCCTTGTTTCTGGCAAAATCCTCCTGGTCCCTGGGCTGATTTCTAGTGCCAAGAACTTGAGTTGTTATTCTGCATGAAAAGTTCTACAACATAACTCAGTCCTGGGCATGTGCTGGTCAATAAATGATTATTGTATTGTATTGTATCACTGTATACCATCCCAAAAGAGACTGCTTTGGCATAAGGATTGTTTTGAGTTTGAGGCAGTTAGCTCTCTGGCCACCTCCTTTCTGTCTAAAAACAGGGAATACATTTCCCTTTGTAAAGGTATCAGACATTGAAAAGTTGTCTCCTTCTTTTATACCAGGAAGAGAACTACTCTGAGACCATGCTTATCACTTGTGCTGATGCTCATATGCACAAAAAAAGCTTTATTAGACAGCCCTTATTTATCACACATTTGTTATTATTATTATTATTATTATTATTATTATTATTATTATTATTATTATTATTTGCGGTACTGGGGATTGAACTCAGGGGCACTCTACCTCCGAGCTACACCCCCAGCCCTATTTTGTATTCTTTACTTTGAAACCGAGCCTCACTAAGTTGCAGAGTGCCTCACTAGGTAGCTGAGGCCGAGAACCCGGATCCTCCGGTCTCAGCCTCCCTCCCGAATGCTGGGATTACAAGCGTGCACCACCACGCCTGGCTACACATTTGTTATTAGCTGTTCTATAACTTACCTGGCCCCTAGAAGTCTCCTTTGTCTCTCCTCTACTTATTGTCATTCTTTGTTAAGATGGTATATATTCTCCAAGTCTAACCACCCCATCTAGTTATCTATCACTGAATTCTTCCATGTATATGTGCACTGCACACATGCATACACTGTTTTTCCCTTTTGGAGAGCCCCCAGTCACTGAATACAAAAAATTATAGGAGAAAGTATTTCCTTTCCTACAGTATGAATTATGATTTAGCACATGGTAGTTAAAGATTATGCAGTCAACAAAATGTAAATAACAAGAGAAGAAAAGGAGAAATAAGATTCAGTCATGCTACATTTGATGGAAAGTAATGCCATGCAATCAGTGCAGAGTGACATTTATCAAGGGCAAGCAATGTCAATCAGTTCATGGTATTTCATTTTCCTGACGTGAATGATGAAAAATAATAATACCAGTCACCATTGAAAACACCATGTTCATTTTGCAGAGGATAAATGAATAAATAAATAAATAAATAAACAAATAAATAAATAAATAAATAAATAAATAAATTTGTGAGTCTTACTGAGCATCTATCTCCTTTGATTCCTGACCCATTCAGTTCATATTAAACTAGCCCCTCCTTTTTTGTTTGTTTGTTGTTTTAGTACTGGGGATTCATCTCAGAAGCATTCTATAACTCCAAACTATAACCCAAACTCTTTTTCTTTTTTCTTTTGAAACAAGGTCTCACCAAGTTGCTGAGGCTGGTCTCAAACCTGCGATACTCTTGTCTTAGCCTCCAAAGCACTGGGATTACAGGAGTGTGCCACCGTGCCTGGCTAGACTAGGGCCCATGTATTTTTATATACTTTTCTTGGTGAATTCTAGTCTCACATCATAATGATAGTGACGTACGTGCACACAGCACTTGTTGGGCTTTCCCCCAGTTCCCTCCCCTCTCCCCCTCTCCCCATACAGGGTACTGAGACTGACATTGGCATTCTCACATATGTATATAATGTCCATGGAACTGATTCCTTTGTTGATTCTCCCTTCCCCACCCCTTCCCCTAGACCACTGAAGTCCCTCTGGTACCCCCATTACTCCCTAGCTGACCAGGGTCCATTTTGAAGAGCATGGAATGCTTCTACCCTAGAGAGTACACATTGCCATTCTCCCCAGCATAGGTGCCCCAGAAGGAAAATGGAACACCCCCCTCCTTCCTCCATCCCCTTCCTTCCCTGCGGCATCTGGTCAACCCTAACAAACGCTCCTAATGACCAGGTTATATCGGCATTACATAGTCAAGTAGGCCATTCAGTCTGCTCAAAAGAGCACAGGCATAATCAAGCATTGGGCTGAATGAACAATTCACACTGAATAGGGCAAATATTTGGATTCAAGTATAGGTCAGCAGCGCCCAATTGAAATATTGATAAAAGAAGCCTGTGGGAACTAAATGCACATAAAAGAAAGAAAGAAGGAGAGAAGAAAAGGAGGTTCTCAGGGGCGAGGCAGGGCAACAAGACCACAGGGGGCGATTCGGTCCACTCCACAAGGAGGTGGGTGGCTTAGCTGGGGCAGGATGCAAAGCCAGGCTCACAGGCTGCCGTTCTAGCTTCAGAAAGCAGTATGCAGACCGTATTGTTCAGTTCCAAAGTGGAATCCACAATTTGCCGCAAAAGTACCATGAAACTTTCTACCAGCAACCTCCTGCCCCACTCACCCAACTTTATCGAAAAAGAGAATTGGGCTGCAGTCTCTTTGTGGCTTTTTATATCATCCTATTCAGACATCAGATCTTGCCAAATTTGGTGTTATAGGCTCAAAATCACCCCCAAGAGCATGGAGACTTCCAGGGTAACCTCCTTGCCTCCAATCCCTGCCATTCAGCTACCCAGACCCTTCGCAAATCCAGACCTCTGTTGTCCAAAGTAAATGTTTGCAACACTCATGACCCATGTATTAATGCCTGGCTTTCTGGGTGGTTTAATTCTTAAGCATCTTCTTTGCATGTGAATATTAAAGTGCGCCTTGCCACACCCACCCATATCTTCTTCCTCCTAAAAGGGTCAGAAATTCTAATCTCTGGCATAACCAGAACACAGGGCTTTCTTAGCATTTTGACTTCCCCAGTGCCCCTAAGACTCCTCAGCAGGGGAAGCCAATTCTGCTGATCTCTTTAAAAATCCTCAGTGGGCAACGATGGGGCAAAAGACCCTCTACTGCTCCCATGGACTTCCCCGGCTGGCTCCCCACCCCTGATGCCTGTCCTTGGACTGCAGGGCAGCCCTCAGTGAGACAGGGCAGCCAGCTGTGTTCCCAGCGCTCAGAGTTTGATGGAAGTTGGGGAGTTGTGGCTCCCTACTTGGATGTGAAGATTTCGACCCTAGTTTTCAACCCTGGGGACAGGAATAGGCTTCAAAGAGGAGTGAATAGTGGTTGGTTCTGAGTGTGTGTAGCTTCACGTAGGAAGGCTTAAGAGAAATGGCCTTTGGACCTTGGGCTATTTTTGGACTAGTGAAAGCCACATGGCATAAGCAATAAACTGTGATAAATTTCCTCCAAAACCTAGGGAAGAATTGTTGGTTTTCCTGGCATTCGATGAAGCAGGCCTCTTTATTAAACCTGGAGTTTTAACCCTTTTAGGCAAAGACAACTGATATTTAGAACAAAGAACTGTAAGACCCTGCATTGTTAAGTTGTGCTAAGAATGAAGTGTTCTATATAGTTTTTTTTTTTTTTTTCTGATTATGGTCCAGCTGGTATTTATCCAATAATCAGAGCATTTGTTTAACTAGATAGCCCCACATCTAGACATTGTAGCTAACTTTTGTTCTTGCCTTGGAGTAAACAGTTATTTAAGTACTAAATATAAGATATTTACTCCCAAACCCCAGGCCACTCAGAGCGCAGAGAGGTTGCCATCACGTGTGCACGGGGACTCTCTCTCGGAAGACTCTCAGCTCCCTGCCTGACCATGCATGTGAATCCTGGGTTGTCAGAAGCCTGACAAGAAGATGTGGGTAAGCCAGTAAAAACCATGGTGCTTCTTTGAGAAAGAGCCTGAGTCAGTGCTGGAGGAGACGAGTGGGTGAGCACTGCTTGCAGGGGCCATGCTTTGGCAAGACTGTTGGGACCGAACAAGGCACAACTCACCCAACAGAGAAATGAAAAAGGCAGGGTGAGTCACTGCAGGGACAAAAGGTATGTCCAAAGGAACAGCAGGAAGAGCAGCTGAGCCTTGCAAAGAAGAGGAACCAAGAAGGACCAAGCCAGCCAGGCATGGTGGCCCATGCTTGTCATCCCAGTACTTGGGAGGCTGAGACAGGAGGATTGCAGGTTCGTGGCCAGCTTCAGGTACTTAGTGAGGCCTCTGCAACTTAGTGAGACCCTGTTTCAAAATAAAGAATGAAAAATAGGGTTGGGGGTGTAGCTTGCAGGCAGAATGCCCCTGGGTTCAATCCCCAGTACCAAAAAAAAAAAAGAAGGGCCAAGCCAGCCAGGCATAGGGGCACATGCCTGTGGTCCCTGTACAGAGGCTGAGACAGGAGGATCACAGGTTTAAGGTTAGCCTCAGCAATTTAGTGAGACACTCAGTATCTTTGTGAGATCCTGCTTCAAATAATAATAATAATAATGATAATAATAATAATAGGGCTGGGGGTGAGAAGAAAGCTAAGCCACTGGAGCAAAGTTGGAGTGCCACCTCTTCCTGGGCATCAAGGTCCACAGCTCTGCCTCTTGTGAGCTTGTTGGACACCAGTGTGGCTTCAGAATAGAGACAACTCTCATTTGTCTTAAGAAATAAAAAGAGTACCATGCCTTATCAATTTCAAGATGCATTGGATCTTAATACTCATCGTTAATTTATGTATCACTGAACAAGAAAAAGCAGCAGCCATTAAACCAGGATGTGATCTTAGCACCGGTCCTTTGCAATGCACCAGGCGATGCCCCTGGCCCTGCATTGCGTCAGCATTTCTTACATCTAGTCTGATGGATTTGGCCCTTTTTTTCCTGCCTTCTGTTGCATTTCCAGGAGTGTGATAAGCAATTGCCCTGTAACTCGGTAAACAAAAAGGCACCACAGCTTACTGGGATTACAGGTGTGTGCCATTGTGCCTGACTGGGATCTACTTTTCTTAAAATTTTAAGCAATTTTCAAGAAGATATAGAATGATGATCATACTACTACCAAAGAATATTTTCATAACTAGTAGCAAATCCACGTCCAACTGTTTCAGAGCCATGTCTTTTGGTGAATACAATAACTTTATGTTTCAGCATGGAATCAGAGGGAGGTTTTTCCAAAGCCCTCTAAAGGGCAGTTACATTCAACACGAGAGAGCCAGGACTGCACTTAACTCCGAGGAAACGATAATCCCATCGACAGCTGTAAGCCTACAGATGTACAAGCAACCGCCACCGTGTCGAGACTGCCATCTGGTCGACCGCAATCCTAAAATGTTGGTAATTTGTAAGACACATCCTGACTGTGTAGATGTTAAAGTGTAAAATAATAATGTGTGTGTCATTAAAGAGTTAAGGGCAGTATCTGCATTGGGGTGTGGTGAACAGGGGTCTGCAAAGGGCACAGAGCTCTCCGGGGTTGTGAGGATACAGCCAGCCAGGAGGCGGGTCCATGCCCCAAGTCCCTCGAAGCCCAGTAGTTTTAACAGCTGCTCTGATTAGAGCCTTGTGACATGGCTGAGAAGCAGGGTGTATCTTTTATGTGCAGTTCAGCAGAGGGGCCGGCCCAGTCAGCCTGTCTGTGGGTGGCAGGGCGAGATTGTGGAGCACAGATTTGTGTGACTCTTTCTCCACACCACCCCCAGGGAATCTGTAGTTTCCTGGGAGACAGGAGATCAGGCAAGAGAAGGCAGAAAGTTTCCTGTTATCATAGGAGATGTCAAGCAGGAATATATATGATGTACTGCTAGAGGACAGTTCTGGGGACAAGGGGCATGTCTCTATGGGCGAGCAGTGTTGGATCTGAGGAGATGGGGGGAAGGCAAATGAGTTGTGGGGGCTGGGAGGGCAAGCCAAGCAATTCCTAGATGCAGAGAAACAGACAGAAGTCAAAAGACCATCCAGTCAGTCAGAACCAAGGTCCGTGCAACCCAGATTTCTCAGCCTCAAGAACTTTCTCCCAGCCACAGTGGTGAATGCCTGTTACCCCAGTACTTGGGAGGCTGAGAGAGGAGGATCAAGAATTTGAGGCCAGCCTTGGTAACTTAGTAAGACTCTGTCTCAGAATAAAAATAAAAAGTGTTTGGGGTGTAGCTCAGTGGTAGAGCACCCTGGCATTCAGTCTCCAGTAGTGTGTGTGCGCACGCACAACCACAAAAGAAATTTATCTCAAATATCGTAGCTTCCCTTGGTAAATAAACAAATGAATTTTAAGAGTGTGTAGCTGTTAGAAACAAATACTGAAGTATTTACATATTAAATAATATGTCTGTGATAGGCTTTAAAATATTTCAGAAATTTTTTAAAAAAGCAGATTATGGGGGAATAGATGAAGCAAGATGGGAAAACAATAATTTTTGAAGCTGGGTGATGCATTCTCTGTTTTTTTAATTTTTTTTGTCTTTCTACTTTTGTGCATGTTTGACAGTGTTCATGATAAAAAATATAGAAGAATCTACTGGGTCTATTATTTATTTATTCATCTAAAATCTTGGAAGGAACTTTGTTTTTGACTGTAACCATCTCAGGATTGTGTTGTCAAACACATTTCCATGATCATTAATATCAGCTATCGCAGAGAGCTTGTTAAATGCAGCCTAAGCTGCATTTATGCATGGTGGCGCACACCTGTAATCCCAATACTAGGGAGGCTGAGACAGGAGGATCAGAGGTTCGAGGACAGTCTCAGCAACATAGTGAGACTCTCAGCAACCTAGAGAGACCCTGTTTCAAAATAAAGAATGAAATAAGGCTGGGGGTGTGGCTTGGAGGTAGAATGCCCCTGGGTTCAATCCCTAGTACACATACACACACACACACACACACACACACACACACATACACACACACACACACACACACACACACACGGCTTTCCAGACTCTTCCACCCAGGCCTTAGTACTAGAAGCTCTGGGGGAAGGGCCGGTGTCAGTTTCACTAAGGCTACAGGCAGCTGTGACAGTTGATAAAGTCTGAGAACCACCGTCTACCTTCATGCCATGCACTTCACGAGTTTTCTAGACAGGCCTGTGTCAACAGCCATTCTTACAGTTTTCCTATTTGCCTTTCTGAAGTTTCAAGAGGGGCTTCCTAGTCTGAACATTTGGGTGTGGGGTCTGTTCATGTTTACTACAGGGATAACACTGTTTTCATGTTTACCATCCTCTCCCTGCCTTGGGTGTTTTCTTTCCAAATCGGAAAAGCCTAATGTTTTACACATTGGAGGTCACTCTTTTGGTAGTTTGCAGAGACCTGCTGATCTAGATATTCACCAGCCCTGCTATGTAGCATGAGCTGCCATGATCTGCGTATAAGCCATGGGTTTAAGTATGAAACAATACTGTATATTTTGAATCTCCTCTGCATAGTAACTAGCGTATTTTTGTCCTTTTGGACAAAAGCAGGACATTCGTTCAAATGATCCACCAACTCACAATACTTATGGTACCAGGTGCTGCCGTTACAGTGCTGGAGATTCAAAGATGGCCTTACCAGGCATGTCTGTAATCCCAGTACTTGGGAGGCTGAGACAGGAGGATTGCAGGTTCAAGACCAGCTTTAGTAACTTAGTGAGACCCTGTTTCAAAAAGTAAAAGAATAAAACAGACTGGGAGGTGTAGCTTGGAGGTAGAATGGCCCTGGGTGCACAGGTCTTGGAATTTGTGGGGGTAGGGGGAGGTTTTAGGCATTCACCTGGAGAGGCTGTACTTTCTTGGCATTTCAGAAGGCAGCCCCCCCTAGATCCTGACACCCATGGTTTTCCACCAGAGACTATACTGCCTCCTGGGGGTTGATCAGTGTGTGGAGGAGAGGGGAGCCTAGAACTTAACTGGTGTGTGCGTGTGCGTGTGCATGTGTGTGTGCGCGCGCGTGTGTGTGTGTGTGTGTGTGTGTGCATGTGTGTGTGGTACTGTGGATTGAACCCAGGAGCATTCTACCTCTGAGCTACACTCCAGCCCCCCCCTTTTTTTTTTTGCGGTACTGGGGATTGAACTCAGGGGCATTCTACCTCCGAGCTACACCCCCAGCCCTATTTTTTATTCTTTATTTTGAAACTGAGTCTCACCAAGTTGCAGAGTGCCTCACTAGGTAGCTGAGGTTGGCCGCGAACCCGGATCCTCCGGTCTCAGCCTCCCGAATGCTGACTCCAGCCCCTTTTTAAAAATTTTTGTTTTGAAGCTGGGTGTGGTGTGCACGCTTGTAATCCCAGCATTCGGGAGGCTGAGACCAGAGGATCAGGGTTCTCAGTCAGCTTCAGCTACCTAGTGAGGCACTCCACAACTTAGTGAGACCCTGTTTCAAAATAAAGAATAAAAATAAAATAGGGCTGGGGTATAGCTCGGAGGTAGAATGCCCCTGAGTTCAATCCCCAGAACCGCAAAAAAAAAAAAAAAAAAAAAAAATTGTTTTGAAACAGGGTCTCGCTAGATCGTTGAGACTCTCTAAGCTACTGAGGTTAACCTTGAACCCAGGATCCTCCTGCCTCAGCCTCCCAAGTACTGGGATTACAGGTGTGTACCACCATGCCTGGTTGAACTTAACTATTTCGCTTATAAACACGACTGACTTTTTATGGCTTTAACCTACAGTGACTGTGTGCAAAGCAAGGGATGATTCTACTTCCATCTGGTTGGAACTTTGTTTGGACGGACTCACCTGGTGGTGCAGTTCATGGTCTGAGTCACCACATTTGCTCTGCGTTCATGGCTGACATACTTAGGGTGGCGCTAGGGAAAGGCAGACACACCAGACTGCTTCCTTATGTCTTCTCGCATAGTTGTGTCCGAGCATTTACATATTGAAATACATATTATTATAACAACTTTGCTTTCACTTATTCTTTATATTACCTGTTAGATATTAGAGTGATTAAAATATGTGTGTGGGCAAGTTGTAGTATCCGTGTATTACATTGTATAAGTGTTGGGGGGGGAGTACTGGGGGGTTGAACACACAGGCATTCTACTACTCTTGAGTTAGATTCCCATCCCCCTCCCCCTTTAAATTTTCTTTTGAAACAGGATCTCACTAGGTTGCTGAAGGTCATACTAAGTTGTTGAGGCTGGTCTTGCGCCTGAGATCCTCCTGTCTCAGCCTCCCAAGCACATAGATTACAGGTGTGTGCCACCATATCTGGCTGTGCATTGCATTTTAAGCTACTACAGAAGGGAGTTTCACAATACTTATTATAAAAGGGGAGCACTAGGCTGCATACAGTTGAGAAGTCCTGTTCAAATGGAACTTGCAGCCTCTAGCAATTTGGCTCTGTTGGATAATATGGAAATTAATTGCATTCTAGAACACTCCTGCTACAGGCTCTGGCCTGGCGACACTGCAGTGATTTCTCACGCTCTACATCCTGCTGCTGTAACGCAGATGCTCAACCCTACCCCTTCACCTGTTTGCTATGTGGGTCTTGCACTAACCCAGCGTCCACCAGCAGAGCAGATGAGGTGATGCTTGCTGAATCCTAGAAAGTTGGGTGCTGGATTAAGTCCCATAATTCTGAGGACTGGGGTAGAAGGATGACCCTCTATTATGTGATCCTCTATAAAAACTGCTGGGCCTATCCTATCTCAGTCTCGCCTCCAACCTGGAACATCAGCTTTGCTTCACCCAAACCGATCATAACATGGAGAACCAACACATTCTCCTGGATTCCAAGTATAAAACGTCTTCACAAGCCCCAGGTAATTGGCACAGTCTTCTTGACAGAGTCACTTGACAAGAACTTGGTCCCTGAAGAAGGGCCCTTGCAGCATGACCAAGAGCCTGCAGGACGTCAAAGGGGACCTGGCTGAACTGTCAGATGGCCTCGCTGGGCGCCTCCAGGTAGCTCCGATGTACCTGAAATTTGGGTGTCGTGACTGTCATGTCTGCATTCTGCCAGAACTGCTGCCTTCTCAGAATAACCTTCCAGAAGGAATGCAGGCTTGCCCTGAGCGAACGCGGCAGCGTGGGGAGCCGCCTCTGCCTTCTGCAGCTGTGACTCCAGCCAGCCACGCAGAGCCTCACTGTGCGGTTCAACTGCTCCCCCTGCCGAACCAGCGAGGAAATGCAGAAGACACGCGAGGGAAGAGGGAGAAGGGAAGAGGAGCACAACTATTAAGGCCCACATACGGAGCCTGGGGTTTATTACAGCATGCCCATTTCACAGAGGAGGAAACCGAGACCCAAATGTGAACTTCTTTGCTCAAGTGCACATCATTGTTCAGTGGTATGCATGACTTTGCAAAGCCTTCCACTAACTACAGACAGGGAAGCTAACGTTGATCACACACGACATTAAATAACTTCATTTTCAGTGTCTTCTTTAGTGCAGCAAGCCTATGAAGTAGGTGCTCTCCTGATTTTTAGAAATGTGGACTCTGAAGCTTCGAGAGTTTGGTGACTTATCTGAGGTCCCAAAGTCTCTTGTCTGCAGAGTTCTGCCTGGTCCCCAAGCTTGGTTCTCATAGATGCCAGTGTTGAACGCAGACACGTAGAGACAGAGTGATATTACACCTGTAAAGAAGGGCCACAGCCCTGTAGTGAAGCTGGGTTGGCTGCCTCTCTCACCATTTCCCAGTAAGCAGATATGCTTTGCTTTACACGGCAAACATAGACAGAAACATGATGTGTGCAAATAGGACCCTGGTAAACTGAACTTTGTTCAAGACTGAGGAAGCTCCAGATTGGAAGATTCCATTGCACATTGTTGTATGGCAAAGAAGAATACAACTGAAATTTACCTTTTTTTTTTCTTGTAAAAATGGGTTTTCATACTTTGCATTTTCTTGAAATGCAAAGACAATGAAAAAGACAAATTTCACATTCATTCTTATATATGTTTTCCTTATACAAACTCAAAAGTTACACATAGGAATAAACCATTGGACCCACTTCCCTAGCACTCCCACATATGCTATCCAAGTGCATTCCCCAGAGGCAAATGGTGTGGATCTGTCTAGACTTTTTTTTTTGTTGTTTTTTTGTTTTGTTTTGTTTTGTTTTTGCAGTACTGGGGCATTCTACCTCTGAGCTACACCCCCAGCCCTATTTTTTATTCTTTAATTAGAAACAGGGTCTCACTAAGTTGCTGAATGCTTCACTAGGTAGCTGAGGCTGGCCTCAAACCCGGATCCTCCAGTCTCAGCCTCCCAAATGCTGGGATTACAAGCGTGTGCCACCACGCCTGGCTTGTCTAGACTTTTCTATGCACTTGCTTTCCTATCTTGAAAATGTATTACTGTATCATGGGATATCCTCACATAAGTAATGTGAAGTCTTCAAATTGCTTTTTATTTCCTCGCCTCACTTAGTATGATTTAGAGTTCTTACTGTGTCACAGAAGCTTCATGTTTTTTAAAAAGTATTTTATGAACTGGATATATCCTAGTGTACACAACTGATCCCCCACTGATTTTCATTTGGGTTTTTTCCAAGTTTGCTTCATGTGCTGGTGCTGCTGTAAACGATGCTGCATTGAGTATCCTTGAGCAAGCCTTAGTGGGCAGGTATGAAGTTCTCAAGGACAGACACTAGAACATGGAATTGCCAGGCCGTAGAGCATGTGCATTAAAAATACTGATGAAGTCAAATTGCCCTTCCAAAGCATATTACTTTAACAACTCTTTTTGCCCCTTCTGTGTTTAATTGGGGATTAAACCCAGGGGTGCTCTACATCTGAGGCAGACCCCCCCAGTCCTATTTCATTTTATTTTGAGATAGAGTCTCATATATTACCATGCTCTGGACTTAAACCTGTGATCCTCCTGTGTCAGCCTCCCAAGTACTGAGACCACAGGTGTGTACTACTGCACCAGACAGCATCACTGACTCTTTTTCTTTTTTGCAGTACTGGGGATTGAACTCAGGGGCATTCTACCTCTGACCTACACCCCCAGTCCTATTTTTATTCTTTATTTTGAAATAGGGTCTCGCTAAGTTGAAGAGGATCTTACTAAGTAGCTGAGGCTGGCCACGAACCTGGATCCTCCGGTCTCAGCCTCCCAAGTACTGGAATTACAAGTGTGTGCCAACATGCTGGCCTCTTGACAACTCTTATCACTTCTAAACTTTGGTATTCTTTTGGGTGAGATCATCTCAATTTTAAACTTTGCATTTCTGTGATTCTTGGTGATTTTGAGTAACTCTTCTAGTGTTTTTTCATTAGTCTTGTTTGGAATTGCCTGTTATACCATTCTTTCTAGAAAATTATTCTTCTTATTGATATACAGGAATTCTTTCATTGAAATAACAAAGTTTGTGTACATTTAAACATTTCCCTTTATGATTATTAATTTGGGGGGTTGGCTAAAAAGGTTCCACATAAAACCAGATCATTATACATGGACTTCTACTTAATATTTAAATACTTAAAAGTATCTCAATACTTTTGAGTTTTTGTGTGTATGTTTAATCTAACTTACTCTGCGTTAATGGTATAAACGACCAAATCTAATTCTTCCAACATGGAAAGCCTATACTTTAACATTTATTAATGTTCTCTCCAATAATTTGAAGCAACAATTTTATTATGAATTAAATTTCAGTATATATGTATTCATTTCTAGCACCTATTTTATTTCTCCATTTACTTATATTAAAATACTTTTAATTATAGTGTCTTCATTTACTTATATTAAAATACACTTTTAATTATAGTGTCTTTATATGTTTATAATATGCTTTAAAATTTTTTTTGTGGTATTGAGGATTGAACCCAGGAGGATTCTACCTCTGAATTATACCCCCTGCCCTATTTTCTTTTTATTTTGAAACGGGGTCTTTCTAGATTGATGAGAGTTTCACTACTTGCCGAGGCTGTCCTTGAACCTGTGATCCTCCTGTCTCAGCCTTCCTAGTACTGGGATTACAGGCGCACATGCCCAGCTTGCTTTAATATATGACAAGGCAAGTTTTGTTTTGTTTTCAAAATTGACCTGGCTAAATTTGTGCAATTACTTTCTTTTAGGAATTTTAGGATGAGTGTGTCAAATTCCAAAAAACATCCTGCTGAAGTGTTGTTTCAAACTTATACATCAATTTTGGGAAAATAGAAAACTCTATAATGTTTAAGTCTTCATATTAAAAAGCTTCTACTCATTTTTCTAGTTTGTTTTTAAATGTTTATTGGGAAATTTCATAGTTTCTACAAAAAGGTTCATATCCTTGCTTTGTTAGGCTTAATCCTGTATCCTCTACTATGTTTACTATAAGCTGTGTTGCACAGCATCTTTTAAAAATGATTTTCTAATTGCTTTTAGCTGGGATATGCCAAAGCTGTGGGTACTTGTGTTCTAATTTAGTCTCTGGTCACTTAATTGTAATCTCTTTTTGTTAGATCTTTTTCTTGTTGTGATGTCTTGGGTTTTTTAAAAAAGACCATTGTATATTCTGCAAATAATGTTAGTGTGTATTTTCCTATATTTGTATCTTTGAAAATCATGTTGTTATTCAGTTGTACTATGGGGCTTATAGGGATAGGCTTCTTTTATTTTAATTGCATTTTGTTTGCCTTTTTGAACCTGAGAATTGTTACCTTTCAACAATTCAGGAAAGTTCTTTGACATTCTCCCTTCAACTATTGCCCTGTCTCTTCCCAATGCTTCCAGCAAGAATTGCAGTTCGTTTATTTTAGTCCTCGACATATTGTCTCATGCGTCCCTTCATATTTTTCTCATCTTGGTCTGTCTCCAATTTGCTTATTTTTCAATCTCTTCTCCAGTTCACCAGTTCTGCTGTAATTTATCCGCTGTTTAAACTACCCTTTTCATTTTAAAATAACACTTTTCATTTATAGAAGTGGTTTTGTTTCTCTTCCACATTTGCTTGATCAGATTCAAAGGTTCCATGTTCCTCCTTCGTATTTTCAGAGACTTTCCCCCTTAAATCATATTAGGTGTATTTGTTTACTTTTTTGCTATGTAAAACGTCTGCATCTGTGCTCTTTGCAGTTCTGTTTCAGCACTTCATTCTTTCCATCGTCTGTTACTCTTGATTCCTGGTGTGTTTGATGATTTTTGACCAGGGGCTCTTGTTTCTTGGAAATTTACCTGAGGGACTTTTCTTTGAGGCCTGGATTCAAAATAAAGTGTGTTCATCTGGAAGGATTTGCGTGCACTTCTGCCAGATGCCTGCGAACACTATTAACCTGTCTGGGATAATTTTAAACCAAATGTTCACCTTGGAGTGTTTCAGGCCTCAGAAGTAGTTTGAAGCGAGGCTGGCGGCGCTTCTGTCCCAACTGGCTTCTTTGCAGGTGTTTTCTGCTCCCAGTTCACCCACTGAGCATGGTGTACTGTGAGTGTCCAAGTTTTGGGCTAGGGCCCAATCCAATTTCCTCCCTTATACTGGTTTCTGGGGCTATGTAACAACGTACCACAAAATGAGTGGGTCCAACAGTCCAGCTCTGGTGGTAGAATTCCAAAACCAAGATGTCGGCGAGGCTGGCTCCTTCTGAGAGCTGTGAGGGAGAATCCTCTCCTGGTAGTTGCCAGCAATCTTTGGCATTCCTTGGTTTGTAGAAGCATCATTCTTTTTTCTTTTTTGCAGTACTGGGGATAGACCCCAGGGCATTCTACCTCCGAGCTACACCCCTAGCTCTATTTCTTATTCTTTCTTTTGAAACAGGGTGTCACTAACTTGTAGAGGGCCTCACTAAGCAGCTGAGGCTGGCCGAGAATCCAGATCCTCCTGTCTCAGCCTCCCAAATACTGGGATTACAAGCGTGAGCCACCATGCCCAGCTTGTAGAAGCATCATTCTGATCTGCACCTTCATCTTCACGTGGTATTCTCTCCTCAGGTGTGCGTTTGTGACCACGTTTCACCCTTTTTCTAAGGATGACCTCCATATTGGATTAGGGCCACTCTGTGACCTCATCTTAATTAATGGCATCTATGATGACTTTGTTTCCAAATAAGGTCATATTCTGTTGTAGGAGGGGCTAGAATTTCAACACATGAATTGTGTGTGTGTGTGTGTGTGTGTGTGTGTGTAGGGGGGGTGAGCACAATCAAACCACAACAGCCTTCTTTTGCCCCAGACTTTGTTTCTAGTTCATATCCGCATGGTCTACGAAAATGGAGTTCCAGGTGGCAAGGACTTAGCAGACACCCAGGGATAAATGCCAGCTCAAATTCCTACTTGTCTCTGGATTTGTCATCTCTGATCTGCAAATAATCCCCTAAGTTTCCCACCAAGTCAACCATGTGCCTAAAGATATTTTTAAAATCTTAAAAAAATTATTTATCCATCATGTTAAGGTTCATAAAAGCAGTTTTTTTTTTTTTCCTGAATGCTTAGTCCAAAATATTCTTGGAAATGGGAATCTCTTTTGGTTTAAGATAAATGTAGGCATTATACATGACTTCCTGTTGGAAAGAAATAATAATTTCAAATTATTGATTTACTGTGACCAATATGTTTTGAATAAACCTCCCAAATATTCATCTTGAAATAGTATGAGATGTGAAAGATATGAAAACTAAACAAAATATAATCCTGACAGGAATTCTATATTTAAAAAGAGAAAATATTTAGTTTTTCTTTGCATGCTTCTTGAATTGGTGAGATAGTAATATAAATTTGGAACTATTCAAATTAGTTTTCTTTGCTCTGATAAATTTTGAAAAATGTTTGACGTGAATCCCCCAATAATTCTTTATCCTACCAGCAAACTGTAGGGTCACAATATGAAGATTATCCATGTCATATTAGATCCAATTAGAATACACACAGGTATCTGGATTTACTTTAGAAGTTTGATGCTAAGCTGGGTGTGGTGGCGCCTACGTGTAATCCCCGTACTTGGGAGGCTGAGACACGGAGGATCGCAGGTTCGTGGCCAGCCTCAGCTGCTTAGTGAGGCTCTCTGCAACTTAGTGAGACCCTGTTTCAAAATAAAGAATAAAATAGGGCCAGGGGTGTATTTGGAGGTATAATGCCCCTGGGGTCAATCCCCAGTATTGCAAAAAAAAAAAAAAAAAGTTTGATGGTTATAAAGTCTTGATGTATGAGCTAATTTTTCATGAGGTGCATTTTCCAAAGAGGATTTGTGTTTGTTTCTGCCAAAGCATAGTTTCACTATATATCAGTTCTGAAATACTGGGAAGAAGATTCACTGATGCATGCCATTAATAAAAACGATTTCATTGTTTTCCACCCACATTTCACAGTAGCTTAGGAAAACCTGAGCATCTGTCCCCACCCCCTTTCATTCACCAGTCTGCCATGGCGCCTCTGCAGAGTCTCCTCGAAAGGACCGTTTTCCTCCCATTCTTACTGCTTTCCACAGGGAGATGCAGTCTACAGGATTCCTTCACTTTTCCTCCATACTTTCTCCTTCAATTCCACTCCTGGGTAGAGTACATTGTCACATGTTTGTTATTTAAGTCTGGACACGTTTTCCCCAAAGACCACTGTCGGAAGGAGCCCATTTATTATTTCTATCTATAGGCTAATACAGGAGTTTAAAACCTGTGGTTCACATAGCTTGTTAGAAAGGCACATGTTCCAGTCTGACCCTGGCGTGCTGAATCTCAGATTCTGGGCATGGAGTCCAGCAATCTTCTCTAACCATCCATTCCCCCCCACCCCAGGTGATTCCGAGGCATACTCAAGTTTGACAACCATGGGGTTAATGCAAGCACCCATCTCTTACAAATTCTGACACCAGGGAGAGCAGATTCCCTAAGGACAAGCAGGCAAACATGTACATGTCAGCCTTGAACTGCCGTTTCTTCCAAGCAAGATTAGAAATTTGGGATGGGAAGAAAGGAAATCTGAGCGTGAGGAGCCACTCAAAGCTGCTGAATACCCCAACCAAACCAAACAACCAACCAAACAACCAAACAGTAATACATCTCTACATCTCTACCTCCCATCCTTACAGAATTTCTCTCTCCAGCTTCAGGGTGTGTTACATGGGAGGGCGAGGGATGAGTGGTTGTTTCCTCTGAGGTACGTTAGGGGATGTTGCCCATCCCGGAACTGACACTCAGTTTTGGATGGTCTAATTCAGTCTGAGAAATTTGCTTATCTTCACTTAGAAACCACTGGCCTGCTTTATCAGATTTGATTAGGTCTGACTGCATGTTATGGGAAATCCAAAATGCCAGTGATTCCAGTGGTTGAGAGAGATGGAAGTTCTTCACACACGAGGCCAGAGGTAGGCAGCCAATGGCCGGTGGAATGTTACTGCGGTCGTCAGGGACTCTGCTTCCATTTTTGTTCCTCTCTGTCCTCTTTAACAGCCCAATTCATAGTATGCAATGGCTGCTTAAGGTCTCAATAGCACACCTAGGTTTCTGTCAGCAGAGAGGAGGAAGGGCTTCCTGTATGGATAGTTCTGGAAGCTAAACATAACATTTTGCTTACATCCCTTGACTGGTTCCTTATCACAGGATCATCTCCAGTTGCAAGGGAGGATGGGAAGTGTCTTTATTGTGGATGGCCATGAGCCCAGCTGAAGCCAGTTTTATTACTTAGGCAGAGAATCAAGGACAGTGAACAGGTCTTGCCTGTTGTTAGGACTACTGGTTAAACACACATCACCTCTATATTCCTAGGTCTACTCTGGCGTCTTTGGCCAGTTCTGCTGAGAGATTCAACCCCCATCCCCTGCCTTTTTTTTTCTTTCCATTTCTAGACTCATTGACTATAATAAATCATGTGTATTTCCTGGGTAGCAAGGAAGTTTAAAATTGCTCATAAATTCTTCACATTATCCCATCCAACTCACTTTGGGGACTTTGGAGACTGCCAGTGTCACCCTGTGATTCTCTGAAAGGGCACACTCTTTCTTCTAGTCAGAACATGAAAACAAAGCCCTCTTTGTCAGCCACAGATATGATCAGGAATTTAGTCTGGATTCCAGCCAATAATCAAGGGTGTTCAGAAGGAGCTTGAACGTGTCTCTGTGCAAGTCCCCAAAACAACTCTCAAGGTGAGGCCTTGTAAACTTTGATGCAGCTCAACCTGACAGCTGTCCCTGAAGCTATCCATCCTTAAAATATCTATGGTGTTTGCATCACCACTGTCCAAAGCCGCCTTTTTTTCCCTCCCATGAACCATTACTTGTCACAAAGTTCTCATGGCAGGTAGCCCATTGGGGCGGTTCTGAAGACTCCTCAGATATAAGTTGCTACAGCCATGTGGATCCGTTAGCAATCTTTGAGAAAAGTCAGTGGGAGCACAATGAAGAATGAAAAATACGCAGGTGAAGTTGCAGTAACCAGTAACTACAACAGAAATCTATTTTGGGCAACAGAGGATTTTTTTAAACTTTATTTTTTTTTTATTGGTGCATTGTAATAATGCATCTTAATGAGGTACAAGCTGGCAGAGGCATACATGCACACAGCACTCATTGGTACTGACTCATGTAACTGAAAGGGGCCAGGGTAGGTCTCACTTTGGCCATGTTCTAGGTGTTCAAATCATTTGGGCTATCTCTTGGTTCTTTCTTCCTTTGTGTGGACTTCATTCTCAGGCTTTTTCCACGCAGCAGAAAAGATGGCTCGCTACCATAAAAGCTCTTTAGAGCCCCAAAGAGTACTTAAGGTATTAAAGGGTGCTGTGATCAAAAAGTTTGAGAATTGTTGGCGTACATACTCAGTAATGAATCATCACTGTAAACCAAGATTTTCTTTTATTCATCTGCTTGATAAAAAAATCACCTCTCATGTTCTGGGCACTGCTTGGCCTCAGGTCTGTCATGTAAATGGGTCCGAGTCCTCCGTGTGTCCAGTTCTGTGGTGGAAGTGGAGCCAGCCATATCCCAAACAGGTCCCCCAAAGGAAAGACAGATTTGGCTAGCAGAAAGAGGAAGAATTTCTGACAACAGAGGTAGCCTCCCCAGATGGCAGGTGCTATGCTTGCTCATAAAAATAAAAGTTTCTAATTCATTCCCAGGAGTGGAATTTACCACGTTATCCAACATGAGCTCCAAAGTTCTGCTCTACCCATATGCTTTTTGTCCAGGGCCAAAGGGAACGTAGAGAAGCTGGTGTGGAGAGAGTGTGTCAGGCAAATTCCATGGAAAGATTTTTAATTTGTTGGGACCTGAAAAATTCTTTTCACTAGAGCCCAAACCTAATCCTAGTGCATTTGCCTGTGGCCACAGGGATAGTTAGGAAATGGCTGTGGCAAATTCCCAATGGAATAGCTAATCTCTAGAGATTTCTAGAGGAAAAACCTTGCCCAGAAGTGGCAGCGAGGAGTGGATAATTCAGCTTCTCCCACAAAACGTGGGCCCATGGTATAAGGAAGAAAAATAGTGAAAACCAGAAACATGAGATTTCACTTCATCCAAAGTACATGGCTAATTTCTCTGGAGCAGAGACTGTTTTGTACATTGGGGACTTGCTAGAAAGGGAGCTCCTGCTTCAGAACGTCCTCACCTGAGAGAGTCACCTACAGCCATGCGGGTACTACACTGGGTCCTCTCTACATCAGGATAATTTTTTCCTTTGCTAACTAGCAAATATGTATTTTTAAGTTGCTAAATGCATGTAATTCTGAATTGCTTTTTTAAAATTGTATCTTCATTTTCAAACATATGCACCTATAGAGGGAATATTATAATTGTTTCGTTGGGGGGGGGCTAAACAAAATGAAACTTATGGAATGGTAAATTTATAAACAGAAACTTATTTCTCGGGTTTTGGAGGCTGGAAGTCTAAGATAAAGCCATTGGTAGATGTGGTGTGAGGTAAGGGTTCACTTCCTGGTTCATAAATGGCACCATCTCACAATTTCCTCGAGTGCTGGAAGGCGCTAGCTCCCTCTCTGAGATCTCTTATAAGGACATTAATCCCATTTGTGACTCTATCTTTACAGTCTATTCACTTCCCAAAGCCTCACTTCCTAACCCCATCATACTGGGGGTTAGAATTTTAACATTTGAATTTGGGGAAGATGCAAGATGTTCAGACCAAAGAAATAACAAGAATGTACTCAGCTTTCAAAATTATCAGTACATATACTATATATGTATATATATGTAGCTATAGTATAGGTAGCATATATAATTAATATATATTAGAGTACATATTATATATATTATGTATATATGAACTTTTTTTTTGTGGTACTGAGGATTGAACCCAGGGGCATACTACCTGTGAGCTACACCAGCAGACCTTTATTTTTACTTTGAAACAGGGTCTCACTAAATTGCTAAGGCTGTTCTTGAACCTGCAATTCTCCTTTCTCAGCCTCCCAAGAACTGGGGTTATAGATGTGCACCACCATGCCTGGCTCAGTATTGTTTTATTTGTATTTCCACTCATTCTGTCTACTTCATAAAAATTTAAAGATATCATATAACAGAAATTATATTATTTTAAATAGTCATTTAAAAAAGATTTTGAAAACCATAAAAAAATCACATGAATCATCAAAGCATCACAGATTGATCTGCACAAGCTCACAAATCAGAATTACAAAGACCTGGCCAAAAAAAAAAAATCATTTTTTTCCCTCCCATTTCCATCCAACTGCCCCACAATGAGTCACTGCAATCAAGAATAATTATGGAGATCTTTGGACATCCTCTATGCCAATGGCACAATTTGACTATTGACCTGAGGTCCCAGAATTGTGAACCTTTGCAGACAAATCCACATGTGGAGGTCTCTTTCCCTCCCGCTTTGAAACTAAATAACCTCAACATCTGGTTTGCTGTGAATATCTTCCATTTTTCACTTGCCCCTGGCATTTGAAGGAAATCTCGGCCAGGTCTGGATTTCCTCACACACATCCCCTGAGGTGATGTTAGTTGTGAAATATTAGCGCAGTTAAGCAGAGATCTCTCTTCTGCAAAGAGAGCGTGCAGAGTTCTGATGGACAATGCTAATAGCAACAGGTTGCCCATCTCAACAAGACAAAGGAATAGGCCTGTTTGCAGACCCACTGCTGCGTGGGCTCTTGCCTTCCACTGTGACTGGACTCATGCAGACTTCAGAGATGAAAAAGACTATCTTTAGCTGTGTGTGGTGATGCATGCCTGTGATGCCAGTACTTGGGAGGCTGAGACAGGAGGATTGCAGGTTTAAGGCCAGCCTCAGAAACTTGGCGAGATTCTCAGCAACCTAGCAAGATCCTGTTTCAAAATAAAAAATAAAAAGGGCTGGGAGTGTAGCTTGGAGGTAGAACAACCCTGGGTTCAATTACCAGTACAAGGGGGGAAAAAAGACTATCTTCAATATAAATAAAAATAATTGAATAATTGAGGTAAAACCCCAAGTAATTATAAGGTGCACCTGAAAGTACTAGTTTAAAAATGCAAACCAGGTGTGGTGGTGCATGCTTGTAATCCCAGTACTTGGGAGGCTGAGACTGGAGGATCTGAGTTTTCAGCCAGCCTCAGCAACCTAGTGAGACCCTGTTTCAAAATAATAAAAAATAGGGCTGGGGTATAGCTTAGACGTGGAATGCCCCTGGGTTGAATCCCCAGTACTGGGGGGAAAAAAGCATCTTGGGGTTGGGAATGTAATTCAGGGGCAGAGAGCTTGCCTAGAATGCATAAGGCCCTGGATTCAATTCCCAGCACCACAAAAACTAGAAGAAAAAAAAATGGCAAATTTTAGCCAGGCATGGTGGTGCACTTCTATAATCCCAGTACTTGGGAGATTGAGACAGGAGGATTTCAGGTTCACAGCCAGCCTCAGCAACTTAGTGAGACCCTGTATCAAAATAAAAAAAATTAGGGCTGGGAATATGGCTCAGTGGTAGAATGCCCATGGGTTCAATCTCCAGTACAAATAATAATAGTAATAATAATAATAATAATGATGATGACAATGGTGGACAGAGAGGAAGGCCAGGCCAGGGCAGCTGACATTTTGGGAACCCTTGGGGCAGATCCACACTGCATGGAGCCTGATGTTTTTACCATCTGGAAGGAGTCTGCTTCAATTTAAACTGCACAGTTATGAAAACAAAATTAGGTATACAGTGAATACAATAAGAAAAAAAAAACCCATCTCATTTCTAACTGGCTCATTGAAAAGCCAAACTTTATTGGGGTAGAGAAAATAGTTTCTATCTTCGTTGAGTCCCCCCCTCTCCCCTTTAGTGATGGCTCCTTTCATGAAATCTTACCCACTTTCTGGCTTTCTAATCACCTTGGAGATTTAAGACCATAACCTGTTCATTTAAAAGACTTGTACTTGACTTAAAGCTGGGCTATTTCCCTTTCCCAGCCCCCATAGAGGCGGGGGCTGCAGGCGGGCTCATGAGACTCCTCTAACCTGCTTCTAGGAATCCATACTCCTGGAGGGTTGGCCAGAGGCGGGATGGGGGGCCAGCCTTGGCAGCTGCTGAGGTATCAGGAGGAGGGAGGGTCGGTCCCTGGCATTGTGCTCTTGCCTTTCTCTCCTCTATGTTCCTTCACATGCAGGCAGGTCCCCTCCCCCAATCCTCTCAAGCCTGCCGAAGAGGTTGTTCTTACCAGGGCTCTGAATTCATAGGAGGTATTAGCCTCTACGCACAAGTATGTCCTCTCTAGTACATGTGCAAAGCACCCTTCTCTGTACGAAAAGGAAGGGCCAACCAGACCTGGAGGGTCCTGGGTCATCCAGCCTTGCTCCAGCAGCAAATACAAGAGCTGTGTGTTCTGCAGCTCAGCACCCTCTTACGTACTTAGGAGCACCCCAAATTGCTCGAGTTTGGAACTTCTCACTTGGCAGTTAGGGACAGGTGGGGACTTGGGTGTCATCAAGAATACCACACTCTAAGGCTGCCTGCACCTCCCTCTCCTGGGTCCTCTTCTCTGCAACCTGGGGTGGGGTGGGGGAGTAGGTGGAGGGGGACAGAACTTGGAACAGGAGCTGCTCCCTCAGGCCTGCAAAGAAGTGGCTGCTCCCAGACCATCCGACGATGCCGGCTTTAGGGTGTGAGGTTCCTAGGGTGCTGCACTCTCAGCCCTGGGTCTAAGACAATTCTGGCTCAGAAGAAAAATTTTATTACCTGGCCAGGCCTAAACCCCAAAAAAGTTCACATGCAGTGAAGAAATGGGAGCCACAGCCCTCAGTCCCAAGTGACCAGGAACACCACCGAGGTAGAACTCCAAGCCCAGTAATTGGGGTGAGTAAATGAAGGCTGGGGTGTCATGGAGTTGATTACAAAGACTCGATAAAGTGCTGCTTCTAGCCGAGCATGGTGGTGCATCCCTGCAATCCTAGTACTTGGGAGGCTGAGACAGGAGGAGTGCAGGTTCGAGGACAGCCTCAGCAAGTAGTGAGACCCTGTTTAAAAAAAATTAGGCTAGGGGTGTGGCGCGGAGACAGAATGAATGCCCCTGGGTTCAATCACCACAAGATAAATAGTGCTGCCTGTACACTGATCACAGATTTTATCCTGCTATAAGGATAATTCTGTGGCTGGGTTAGCCAATGCCTGGGGGCAAATTTTGTTTATTGGGAACACCCAGATCAAGTTATGTCAACCCAGACTTCTATTCCACCTCGTGTGACTATTTATATACATGGCCTGTGTCAATCCGCCTGGTGACACTGGATCTCAACAGTCAACACCAAGAGAATGATCCAACAGAAAAACATATTTGGCTGTTGCCTTGGAAGACTGTTTTGAAGGAACCTCATTTTGAAATGTTTTCCAGCTGTTACTTCCTTTCTGAATAATGGGAGCCTAATTCAATTTGGGGCACCTTCCTCTTTTCCAGGTTTTTTTTTTTTTCCAGAAGGCAAATTATCCGCAGCTGGCTCTTTACAGTCAGATGTATGTTCTAGTTTTGGCTGCGATTTTTACTGAGTTGTAAATAAATGACCCTGTCAGTACACAGGAGTATTTCTTTCACATTACATGGTCCTTCAATCACATGGCATGATCGTGGTCTAGAAGTATGCCGTGTGTTCTTTCCAGAGTACTGGGGCAGGGGGCAGAAAGGTCCACAGTCAGCTTCAAGATGTGTCAGGGTAGGTCTAGCCATTTCTGCATTACTGTGTGTGTGGGGGAAGCAGAGCCCAGGGGTTGCAGGTAAAATAAAACTTGATTTTGGAAGTTCATCCTCACGCATTGCAAAAACAGAGCACACCATGATTCCATGGATAGGACTTCCCTCCCAGTTTTACACAGCTCCTGTTCCCAGTGTGGGTGGCAGCAATGTTAAGAGATGAAAAAGGACTAGTCAAGCCGGGCGTGGTGGCGCATGCTTGTAATCCCAGCATTCGGGAGGCTGAGACCAGAGGATCCGGGTTCGTGGCCAGCCTCAGCTACCTAGTGAGGCACTCCGCAACTTAGTGAGACTTGGTTTCAAAATAAAGAATAAAAAATAGGGCTGGGGGTGTAGCTCGGAGGTAGAATGCCTCTGAGTTCAATCCCCAGTACCGCAAAAAAAAAAAGAATAAAAAATAGGGTTGGGGGTATAGCTCGGAGGTAGAATGCCCCTGAGTTCAACCCCTAGTACCTCAAAAAAAAAAAAAAAAAAAAAAAAAGAGGACAAGTCACAGGAAACAGGCTGGAGAAATGGGAATTTGAAACATTGTTAGTTGGGCAGAAATGAAGAATCAGGGGTCATCGAACTGCCAGGGGATGGGTGAAACACTGCCACGCAGGAAGAGGCCAGCTTAGCACGGCCATGGACTTGGATGCTGCCAGGCTGTCTCTGGAAATCAGCTCTGAAGTATTGGCGACTGTGGTGGGGCCAGAGGCCAGGGCGCAGGCTGGGGAGTGGGTTGCACTTGGGATTTCTACCTCCCCTTTTCCCTTACACGGTCTGTCTCTAGGTATATGCTTTCCTCTTCAGCTGGCCATCCACTCAATTCCTGCTAAAATGTTACTGGAGAAGCCTTGATTTGGGAAACTCAGGATATGTCATTTTCTAAGGAAACTGCAGTCGGCCTTCAGTGTCCTCAGAGGGTTGGTTCCAGCACCCACACACCAATTCTGTGGCTATTCAAGTCCTTTATATAAAATGGCACAATATTTGCGTGTAACCTATGCACTCATTCACCTGTATACCTTAAATATCTAGATTACTCATAATACCTTATACAACGTAATCACAATGTAAGTAGTTATACTGATTTGCTTGAAGAATTACAAGAAAAAGCATGCAGGACATGTTCAGTACATTATTTTTTTTCCCTAAGTATTTTTAATCTACAGGTAGTTGAATCCACAACAAACCCAGAGACTGGAGGTTAGCTGTATTTGTTATTTCTCTGTGTAAGTATGTGTGTGTGTGTGTGTGTGTGTGTGTGTGTGTGTGTGTGCTGAGGATTGAACCCAGGGATGTTCTACCTCTGAGCTAGGACCCCAGCCCTATTTGATTTTTGAAATAGGATCTAAGTTGCCGAGGATGCCCTCTAACCTTCAGTCTTCCTGTCTCAGCCTTCCAAGTGCTGGGATTACAGGCCTGTTCCACCATGCCTGGCTCCCACTGTATTTTAAAAAAGTGGAAGATACAAGAAACGGGATAAATGAGATATAATAAGCATATCTAAACCCCCAGCTCTTGTCAAATTTTGTCTTGTTTATGTCCAAAGCCCAGAGCAGTTACTCCTGTGGGAGCGATGACAATCTTTGCTACCCAAGGCCTGGTTCACAAAGCAGCATCGCCACCGCCTGGCACCTTGCTAGAGTGCAAATCCTACACCTCTTCAACCAGGATCTTCGTTTTCCTAAGGTCCTCAGATGACGCACATGCACAATAGTTCAAGAAGTGCTGATTCTACAAGCCGGTTTTAAATTATGCACCGCTACCCATTAAAAAGTCATAAAATCAACTTAGTGTGACCAGGATTTAAAAATCAAATTGTATACAGAAAATACGACAGCACATTCCATATACTAAGATGAACATTGTGAAATGTGTTTCAATTACATATACAGACACGTGTGAGTGTTGGCTCATTGTGTAAACCACATTTTTCCCCCAGCAGCTCATGGTCAAAAACATTTGAAAATGTTTTATATTATGATCCAGCTGGTTACTTCCCAAGGCAGTCTATGCTTTACCCTTTAATTGGCTTTACCCATCAGACCAAAATCTGCAGCTCAGCAACTTGATCCCTGTGCAAACACCTAAACTAAAACATTCCCTCTGTTCCTTTGTTAGCACGAAGCTTTCGAATGTATCAGTGACTAATAAGTACTAATTGACATAATCCAACCAGAAGACTCTCCTGAATAACTGCAATGCTTCCTTATTAGTGTTAGTCTACTTCCCTTTTTGAGTCTTAACCCCAAGTTAGTTTTCTTGGGGGCACATCTAATGCTAAGTAATAGTAACTATGTTAGCTTTGTTGGTCTTCAGTGAAAAAGTGCTATCTTGTCAGTCCTATAGCACATTGACCAGCCACCTCATAGTGGACGGACAGAAAGTTGTCAACCCAGTATAGATCAAGATTTGGACGGTGGGAAGCAAATGACCTGGTGTCTAGACAATCTTCATGTGACCAAAGTGGTGATTCCAAAGTAGGGAAAGAACGAGGGGCTGTGTGTCTGTGCTGGGTTTACCTTAGGCATTAGACTGACACAGAGGGTGAATATTTGTTCTGAGATATACCAGTGTCTGGTACCAACATTTGAACTTTGGTGGCATTGGACAAGTTACTGTACTTCTTAGAGAAGAGCCACACATTGGGGATAATAAAGGTACCCACCTTAAAGAGTTTTGTGAAGACTAAATGTTAATTTAACCCAACTCACTATAAAAAAAAAAGTATTCAACTCATATCTTGGGAATTGTGGCAGATGCTGGGAATATACTAGAGGAAAAATTGAAAATTCCAATTCATAAGGCCTATTTGTTATATTTTTGTGATACTGGATATTGAACCCAGGGGCATTCTACCTCTGAGCTATACTCTCAGGCCTTTTTTTTTTTTGAAACAGAGCCTCATGAAGTTGCTGAGGCTAGCCTTGAACCTATGATCCTCCTGTCGCACCCTTCCAAGTAACTGGGATTACAGGTGTGCACCACCATGCCCAGCTTCCTAAGGCCTTTCTAGTCTGGTAAGGAAGTAGATGTACAAAAGCAGCAGGTTCTCATAGGGTCACACCATCAATGAGCAAGTACGTTGCTCCAGTAGTCTCTGAATGGGTTTCCCCAATTCCATCCTTGTCCCTTCAAAAACCCTCCACGGGTCCATTAGGACATACGTGTAGAGTTCTCATACAGGGTCACAAGGCCCTCCCTCACTTTGGCTGGGTCTTCAAGGCGTTTTGTATCCTTTGTCTCCTCACTCTATTTGGGCCACACTGACCCCTTTACTACTCTTTGAACACACCAAGCAGATCCATCTCAGAATCCTGCAAAAATCTCTGGGGACCATTTTCTCCCAATTCATCTAACATGGCCCGTCTCTCTTCCGTTCAGGTTTCTTATCACATACCATCCTTTTGTTGGTGAGGCCTCTCCAGATAACTCTCATCTCCAACCACTCTATTTCTTTTCCTTAAACTTAAATTTCCATTATAGCTTTTTTTTTTTTTTTTTTTTTTTGTACTGGGGATTGAACTCCAAGTTATATCCCCAGTCCGGTTTTATTTCTTATTTGGAAACAGGGTCTCACTAGGTTGCTGAAAGCCTCGTGAAGTTGCTGAGGCTGGATTTGAACCTGCGATCCTCCTGTCTCAGCCTCCCAAGTACTGGGATTACAAGCATGCGCCACCATGTCCATAGCTCTTTTTAACATTATTTATTATGATGCATCAACTTGGCAAGGTCACAGGTATTTGGTCAAGAATTATTATAGATATTTCTGAGAATTTCTTAGGTTAGATTAATATTTACTTTTTTGCAGTGCTGGGTATCAAACCCACAGCCTTGTACATTGCCAGTCAAGTGCTTTATCAACCAAGTAGTGAAATTTCTGAAATTAACATTTAAATCAGTAGGTTTTGAATAAAGCAGAATGTGGGTGGCCCTCATCCAATCAGTTGAAGGCCTTCATAGAAAAAGACTAACCTCCCTTAAGCAAGAAGCAATTCTACCAGTTCATCTTTGAACTTGAACTGTGACTTTATTTCTTCTCTGGGTCTCTGGCCTGTTGACCTACACTTACCTGCCTCTACACATAAGCCAGTTTCTTAAAAAAATCTAATGTTACATGCATATATAAATGTATCACTATGATTCTATCATGTACATTTATAAGGCATCAATAAAAAATTAAAAACAAATCTTAATCTTTATATATATTCTTTGGTGAGCGTTGATTGTTAAATATGTTCCTACTGTTAGTACACAGGCCTCTTTGTGTGCTCCTAAGGTTACCCAATGATACCCAGAGAGTTAGTTCTTGAAAATCCCATCTTGGGGGACCCAGGAGATCCATACTACCAGATAATGGGCTTCTGTCACACAGACTCAGTAGTACCCAGGTCTTCAGACCTTCCTGGGTTTAGACTCAAATGCTGAGATGACACCTGGGCCCAGAATGCAGATTCCAGCTTTTGACAGTTACCTGTGTACCTCTCCATCGCCCTGTATTCACCTGGTAAAAGAATGACTCCTTCCCCAGGACTGGATGTCAGGACAAAACACAGTAAAGCCATATAAGAAAAATAACTTTGTTATTAGGCATATACAATCATATACAAGTACTTCATAGTATCACATCCATAACTGAATATTAGCTGGCCTGTTATATGACTTGACATAAATAATGAACAGAGCAACTGTAGTATATATGACTCGTCAGTGGGAAATGAAAACAAACCCACAGTGCATGGTGTTCCTCAGGGTACTTGCTTTGGGAATCTAATAAAGAATACTGAGATCCCGGAGGGACACAGAGTTGAAGGGTCCGTTTCTGATTTCTCTAAAGTGGTAACATTTGTAGAAGGATCACGTCAAGCCCATGATTTTATGTTTTAACAATTATGGTCACTGTGTTTTCCAAATGGGAAACTGATTTTGGATTTGTTGTGAAACATCTATGTTGACCATGCCAGGAAAAATTTCATCTGTTTCCCTGAATTTATGATTAATAACTTTAGGCAGCTCTTGTCTACTAATTGTTTGGCCTGGATCTCTGTAAATAACTTTCCTTTTCAGGAAGCTTGCCTGGAAGGATAAGTTTGCAGAGTGAGGCTGCCTTGGCTGTGTCTGTGGGGCAACTAGGATGGGGGGAAGAGGGAGGGGATCGACACTCAAAGTATGACAGGGAGTTGCTGCCTGAGAGTACAGGTGAAGCCACAGAGGTCTCCCCTGCGTGCCTGGGAGTGGCCGTCCCAAGTCAAGGTGACTATTAACTTTGGAAAGGGAACATGAGCATCCAGGGTGCTCTGCACGTGGTATTTGATGGGGTAATACTCTTCACTCCTCCCTCCTTGATGCCGATCAGTATTTACTTGTTGGGCTACAGACAAGTAGCCCAAGCAAGAGGCCAACAGGACTTCTCCTTCCTGAGTTTACACAGTAGAAATGACTCAAGTCAATAATTTCTGTGGCAGATGATGGGAATTAACATGGGAGGTGAGAAGCAGCAGCACCCTCAGTACCCCCACTTTCTTTTTGGCATAAGGGGGCTCATAATCGATCCTTCTGGAATTGAGAAGGGAAGGGGGGTTTCCTAAAGTGTTGCCCTTATATTATTTTCAACAGTTTTTTTTTATTCAATTACTTTTTCCAAACAGGCAACATATGAAGCCCTATTTTAAGCCCCAATTATGAGGATGGGAAAAAAAAAAAAAGTCAACACTTCTGCTAAAGGGCCAAGGAGATCTTTCTCCTACACAGATTTTTCTTCCTGGGAAATATGTGATTTAGTAAAACTGTAGTAAATTTTAACACCCTCCAAACAAACAAGCTTTTCTATTAGACTTTGAGGAGAAATCCTGTTTAGACTGTGAAGCTTCGGTTTTCTAACCCTGACTCAAAGATATATTAGAAATAGCAACGCCTTATGATGTGCCCTTAGAAAATACAATTTGGAGCTACAAAGTAAGTATTGGTTTTATAGTAGTCCAAGTTTTGAAAATCAGAGGATTATTGGTATTTTTTTAAAATTGCCCTGGTCCGGCAGATTGAGATTATAGAATACAGGTTTATTGTATATTTTGCCAGAGATTCCGAAGTCTCATGAATCCCAGACATTAGGACTTCCAGCTCATCTTTTAATATATTATCCTAGCCTCTGGGCAAACATGGAGTTTGCTTGCATTTTATTATCATTTGACAATAAAGATTATATTTCTAAACACAATCACAATTCACTGTAAAAAAAAAAAAAAGCAATGGTAATAAGATCCCTCATTTTATTACGTTGCAATGCTGGGAATCAAACCCAGGGCTTTGCTCACGCTAGGTAAGTATGCTACTCCTGAACTATATAACCCCAAATTCCTCATTTCTTAAAGAAAATTAGAGATAGACCTAATCATTTTTTTGAGGAACTGGGGATTGAATTCAGGGACATCCTACCTCCGAGGTATACCCCCAGTCCTTTTTTTATTCTTTATTTTGAAACAGGATCTAAGTTGTGGAAGGCTTAACTAGCTGAGGCTGGTCACGAACCTGCGATTCTCCTGTCTCAGCCTCCCAAGTACTGGGATTACAAGCATGCGCCACCACCTCCGGCTGGACCTAATCATCTCTGATGGAGCCTGTGTATAGTTTTGTTCTGGAGCATTCATCCATCCACACCCTTTAAATACTGTGTTACACAAACAGGCAAACATTAAATATGTCCCAAGTGGGACTCAACAGTGATGGCATCTTTTCATGGACCCATGGTTAGTGAGATCCTCCTGCAATGGGCATCAGATTCTGGAGGGACTGAAGGGGGAAGAAGAGATGGCAGAAGCAAGTACCGTGATTGTGCTGGCCTTCACCTTGAAATACCTGCAGGCAATCACTGGGGATTTGGCATGAGTAAGAGACAGTGGAGCCAAATGTTCGTAATAGGAGACTCAGCCACCCGCTGACCTGAGCCCTGCATTCTTAACACTGCAAGCAAGGAGGGAAGGAAGACTAGTGCCACCTGAGATTTGCCCACAGAACCCCTCCCCCATCCTCCTTTGGGAAGAAGACTGAAAAATGGCATACAAATTCGTCAGTGGTTTTCTTGCAACAATCTGTCACAATGGAGAGGCAAATGATGTAGGCTAAAAGGAGATGAGAAGAAAAGCCAGATACTAAGCTCTCAGGAATGTAAGGGGACACTGTGGAATGGGAAATGGGTGACTTCAATGTGGGCCAACATGAGAACATCATTTTGTAAGCTCAATAGAAGGGGAAGTTCTCCTGAATAGGTAGACCAGGAACCCTTCCGTGGGTGCAAGGAGAATGGGTGCAAGCTGTAAGCTGCCCACTGAGACCCAAATGCCCCCCGTGAGGTTAGGAAGGAGAAGTCCTCCTGTTGGCCTCTCGCTGTTGGCCTCTGTGAGCCCAGAAATGCTTCCTGGGGAACTCATTTCCCTCTGGGACCCAGAGCTGCTTTGAGAAAAAATGACGACTTGGTGAAAGGTTGGGAAATGCACCTACTTCTGAATAGCTTTTCACGTTGCTAAGGAAACAAATCAAGGAGAAGGTCTGAAAGAACTGGAATTTTGACTAAAGGAAGAAAATTCCTGCCAAGTAAAGAAAACCAGTTTTCTCCCTCTCTATCCAGGGGAACTCTCAACAGTGTATCATTCCCAGTGTGTTGGCAAACTTGGCTGGCTCTGCCAAGGACTTCTAAATATCCAAGGAGAGCAAGCTCACTTACCTGCCTTGGCTGGTCTAGCTTTAGGAGGGTCCCTGCCCAGTGTCCCCTGCCCCTTTGCCGGGAGCCCATGCCAGCACCCTCCTTCCAGCCTTGAACCCCACTGCACATAGATTGAGCTGAGATCATGGCCCAGTGGCACCTCTGGGCACCTGGTCAGAGCCAGGGAATTCTGTACCTGTTTGTAAGGGTTTAGTCATCTTATTTAGCAAAAAGCTGTGATTGGAGCAGGACCAGGGCGCTCTAAAATGTTCTGGCAACCAGGAGCCTGCTGCTCTCTTGGGAACTGGACCATTTCCTTCTCTTACTGCCTTTGGAAAAGAGGGTTTCTTCCTACAACCAGAGTAACTTTCTTCTCTTAGTAGGATTTTTTATAGATAAGCATGGAAGGAACCCTTAATTATCATATATGAATTTTAAAATGGCGACCCTATGACAAACATATGACAGCAATTCATCTCTATCATCCCTAATCTCTACTCCTTAATTCTTTTCTTTCTATAACCAAATTTGGAAAACAAGATTGGGTAAGAAGATACAATGTTTAAAATCCATAAGATTGCCAAGGAAAAAGAATTGCTCACCAAGTGTAATCTACCTCCCCACCTCCCTTTAAATTGAAGAGCCCTAATTTTGATACCAGAAGTGGAAAAGTCTATTTTGAACACTTTTTTTTTTTTTAAAAAAGAAGTAGCCTCACATTTCCTTAGAGCTCACTTGCCATTTTCTCCTTCTTTGGTGTTCTCCCCAATTTTAAGAGGTTGTGATAGTTGTTAACTCAGGAATCCAGAAGTTTCTGGAAAAATCAGACATCAAAGAGAAGTGCCAATGTGGACCACCAGGCTGACTTGCTGAACCACCATTTCCCCTCTCCTGCCTTCAGCAGGTCTAGTGGGCACCCTGGACGTAGTATTTGTAAGAAGAGTAGGGAGAAGGCAGGACAGGAGTAAAGAAAGCGAAAGCATCCTTTGTAAGTCTCCAGTGGGTTTTCTTCATTCTTCTCTTCTGTTGGCGGCAGAAATGCAGGATGAGTTATGGATAAAAGTCTCTGGGGGCCCCCAAGTCTCTTGCCTCAGTTCTTCTCGGGTGATCATCTCCAGAGCTGAAGTCCATGGTGTCTGGGTAGCTGGAAAATTCCTGAGGTAAAGGGAATTCCTCCGATGATGAGTGAGTCCGGGGCCCGAACACCTTTTCCTGCAGCTCGGCAATGTCGTTGCGGATGTCAGCTAGCATGAGCAGCAGGAAGTCGAAAGAACCAGGGGGTCCCTGTACATGGGGGAAGAAACAGAGCTGCGGGTACAACAGATTCACCAAGGATGGAGCAGCAATGGCCTCCCAGGCTCCCAGATCTGCCAGCTACCTGGTAACTTCGGGCTCCAAATGGAGTAAGCACAAGGTCTCTGATGGTAGCCTGAGACCCCAGACACTGTCTTCTAGTTTCTCATCTCACACATAATTCACCTCTCCTTCCTCCTAGCTCCAGGCTAGACCAAATCTGGTCAATGAAAGAACATGGTAATATCCTTCCTAGGGAATAGACCAAAGAAATCTGGAAGCCACAGAGGTACCAGGACAGTGGTGAAGAGGCTGGGGTTCCACTGGGTTTGAGCTGTGTGGTCATGGGCAAATTACTTCGTTAGGTTTCAGTTTTCCCCATCTGTAAAATGGGGATGATAAGGGTCCCAACTTCACAGGTTTTCATAGGTAAAAATTTAATATGTTTAAAGAGCTCAGAGTATAATACAAGCTCAAAAATGTTATCTGTTATCCTCTACGAATGTTTATAAAATGGCAGACTATTAACTGCAAACTAAATGAAGCTGAAGGTATGTTGTAAAGGTATCAATTCCTCATTGACTGCTCAATTTGGAAATTGAAGAAAGGCCCCAATTTCCAAAAGAAAAAAAAAGCTTCCTAATTTTTCTATTTATTGAAAAACCTTTACCACTATGCAGTATTTATTGAGACTTAATTTCCATGCAGTACCATGGTGGGACATGATTTTAAAAAATGTAGAAATGTGCATATTCTGGGCTTCTTAGGAGCTCGAGGGTCAAAATGCCATTGACCTTCACCATGGCGGTTGTGGTGACACCTCCCACCTTGGAGACAGCAGCTCACAGTATGAAGCACATAGGCACAGTACTTCAATGTCATCTGACCCTCAAGATGACCGCTTGACATGGCAGACCAGACTGCCCAACTTGCACCCCGCAGGTGAGGAGATGTACACATGGGTGCAGAGTGATGTACCTGGGGTCAGGAAGCTAACAGGTGGGAGGGAGGAGACGGGAATCCAGACTTCTTCCCTCTGTGACCAACTGCTCTGGGTCCTTTGGAAATGACCCTTTAGAAGCAGTAGAATTGCTTGTCTTTTCTGTACTTTTGGATACTAATTTTCATGATGTAATCTCCTGGACACTAAATACATTAACTGTGTGCTTATATATTCTTCTCAGGTCTCAGGCAGCCCTGCATGTCTTTGCACTCTTGGAGGGGATGGTCATTTGCCCTCCTGGGGTTGCAGCAATGGCTAAGTTCTCAAGGGTTCTAAGTTAGGACAGACCCTCGATTACTATCCTGGCCCTTTCAGATACTTTACCACATACCTGAAACAGACTCACAGCATATTGGGCTTAAGGGAAAGCATTCCATATAAAGATTAGCCATGCTATAAGAGAAAGTAGCAACAGAAAGAAAACAAATTTAAAGAAGAAATGCAAACTAGCTGCTAACCGCGCATCCAGTCCTAACCACAGAGCTCTGCTCAGGCCGGCCTACCAACAGCTTGGAAGACCCCCTTGCAGGCTCCATTAAGATGAGAACTGTGTCCCTGAGGAAATTCCCATGCAGGAAGCAGGACAAACAGTGCCACTTACTGGAGACCCTCTGGGCCCAGGTGCTCCTCTCTCCCCCTGGGGACAGAAAAGCCAGAGTTAGTGTTCTGGACAGCACAGGCGTCTCCATAATGCTTTCTGTCTAGGCCCCACCCTCCATAACCAGCCCTTTGCACAAAACAGGTGTTTTCTATAGGAAACAAATGGAGGATTGCAGCTAGACTCAGGGGACCACTGATTTGAGCTTGGGTCAAGCGTTGCTCGTGCCGATTTCCCCCAAAGCCATATATTTTCAAACCAAATCTGACAAGAGCAGCACTGGCATTTCCTGGCAGTGGGTGGAGTGGCCCAAACCTTCTCCAGTAATGCACACTGACTTCTTTACGAGCCAAGTAGCAGGCGGCTCTCAAAAGGGAAACCACCCACTTACTCAGAATGGAACTTCTGTTCCTGACTTAAACATCTAAAGAAATGGAGACACAGCAAACGCCCTACAGAACACCCCACTTAGTGAGAAAAATATGCGATTATCACCACACGGGCTTATTTAACACTTAGAGGGGGCATTTTTCCTATGGGTGGTTTTGCTGGTTGTTTTTTGCTTTTAGGATTGGTTCCATACTTTTAAGAAAACTACTTCTTAAGCGTGGCATAGTGATGCATGCCTACAATCCTAGTATTGGGAGGCTGGGACAGGAGGATCACAGGTTCAAGATCAGCCTCGGCAGCTTAGTGAGACTCCCAGGACCCTAACAAGACCTGCTTCAAAACAAAAGACAAAAATAATTTTAAAAAGGGGATGCTGGGAGTATAGCTCAGAGGTAGAATGTCTCTGAGTTCAATTCCCAGTAACAACAACAACAAAAAAAGTAAAAAGAGGACTACTTTAAAAATGTCCAAATTGAGTAGCTATCCCTTACCCAAAATCCATGGGACCAGAAGTACTTCTGATTTTGGAGTTTTTCAGGGTTTAAAACATTTGCACAATATTTACTGGTTGAGAATCCTGTACCTGAAAACTCAAAATACTCCCAAATCCAAATTTTTTTGAGCACCTTAGTACTCAAAAACTTTTGAATTTTGGAGCATTTCTAATTTGGTCTTTGGAATGCTCAACCCGTGTGGCCTGTGTTTCAGTATTGCCACCTGCAGCACTGGGGAGACAAACAGAGCTTGTTGAGCTCTACTTGATGTCCGTTTTGTGGAAACGGAGACCATTCCCGCCAGTAAGGACCATTCCTAAGGCTTACCTTAGAGCCGTCTCTTCCTGGTGCACCTGGGGGCCCCTACGAGACACAAGCATCTGGTTTAATAGAAGGAAAATGCAAGAGACAAGAATGCACACTTCTCCAGCACCAGTAAGTAGGTCTCTGAGAAGATACTGACCACGGGGCCTCTCCGGCCTTGCTTGATGTGGGACAGGTCAGGAGACGGCCCCATGGGCCCCATTGAGCCCCGGGGGCCAGGTTGCCCGGGAGGACCTGGCATGCCGGGGAAACCTGGGCTCCCCTTTGGTCCTGGTGAGCCTGTAATCAAAGAATATCTTGTTAGCGCACAGCCTGCGTGGGGGACAAGGGACTCTTGGACTCTGCTGTTTGCTCATATCCCATTGCCCGTTGCTTTCTAACATCTCCACAAAGTCGTCCCATGAGAATTGAGACATGGTCATCTTCCTTTGTTTTCATGGATCACCAGTCACCTATCCACTCAAGTCAGACACTGGAGAATCTTCCTGTGACACTTCTCTATTTCCACAACCTCCTGAGCCAATCAGCGATCAGCTCTTCCTCATTATACCTCTTTAACATCACTCATATTTGCCTGCGCCTCTGTCCCTCCATCCCAGCAGGGTGGTGGCCATCACATCTAGGCAGTGGTTAAGAGCAGGCTTTACCATCCGAGAGACCTTGGTTTGAACCCGTGAAAAGTTGGAGCTCTCTGGACCTTACTTTAATCCCAGTACTTGGGAGGCTGGCTGAGACAGGAGGATTGCAGGTGCAAAGCCAGCCTTGGCCATGTAGCCAGGCTCTCAGAAACCTAGTGAGGCTTTGTTTCCAAATAAATAAAATCAAACTGGGAGTATAGCTCGGAGGTAGAATGCCTCGAGGTTCAATCCCCAGTACCAAATAAATAAAGTTGGGTTAACAGAGATCTTCCTTACAGGACAATTAAATGAAATCTTAGACACATGCCTCTTAGCCTAGTGCTTCACACACAGCACTAAAAATCAATTGTTAGTCCTTTGCCTCCTTATATTTGTGACTTCTCTTGCCTCAGAGCAGAAGCTCCTACCTCCCGGCCATCTTGCTCACTCTTCATCCATTCTTTATTTTTCTATATGAATACTGGTTCTAAAATTGTTTAACTGTGTAACTACCCACGTTCAACCGTTTGGTGCAAAAGCCTCAAGCCCCTGACAAGGGGTGACAGACTGTCTCTCCTGCAGGCCCTAGACAGTGCCCACTGCTTCAGCAGGAGGGGTAGGAAATGCTATCTCTAAGGTTTGTCACTGATACAAGAGAAGGCAAAGAAGGCTCAGATGGATAGGTCAAGCTTAGGATTGCAGCTGGACCAGGAGAACTGAGAACATTCTCTCCTCCCCCAACTCAATGGCATCTGAGGCCCCCATTAAGCAGAAGGGAACCATTGAAGGAAGTTGGAAAACTGAAGATTGCAAAACACTTAAGGTAAAATACAGTAATAAAAGCCTGAATCACCTCTGAATCATTCATTAGATTGGCTCGATTCCCGGTGTTAGTGACCCGACAAGAGAATACCCCAGCTATATATTTAACCCAAAGAATTTAAGTTGTCAGACTACAGAGACACTTGCATACCCGTGTTCACAGCAGTGCAATTCACAGTGGTGTCCATCAACCAGACAAGCAAAATAAGACAAACTAAAAAAGTGAAGGGTCATATGTTTTCTTGTGTAAGTGGGGGAGAGAGAGAGAGGGAGAGGGAGAGAGGGAGGGAGAGAGGGGAAGAAAACCACCAAGGAAAAAAAGGGCAGGGGATGGTCTCATGAAAATAGGAGACCAATAGAGTAAAGAAAGGAGCACAGAGGAGGGAGGAGAGGAGGGAAAGGGGAATAAAATCAACCAAATTATGCTATGCGCATATACAAAGATGTAATGATGAACGAATTCCACTATTACGTATAATTATAATGCACCAGTACATTTCTTAAAAGGTAATTCAAACTCAAAAAAAGAAGAGATTATCCATTCCAAGGAGCAACAACTGTTGTACCTTAATGTCTGTTCTCCTACAAATTATGTGCAGCATTCAAAATTCAAAAAATTTGAGGCACATAAAAAAACAAAACAAAACAAGCCATTATATAAAGCAATAGAACAATCAGCTGAATCAGATTCAAAAGTGATCCAAACGTTGGGGTTAGCCATCGAGAAGTTTAAGATAACAATGAGTAGCAGGGCATGGTGGTCCACACTTTTAATCCCAGTACTTGGGAGGCTGAAACAGGAGGATGAAAGGTTCAAGGCCAGTCTCAGCAACTTAGCAAGACTCTCAGCACTTTAGAGAGATGCTTTCTAAATAAAAAAATAAAATAGGGATGGGGGTAGAGCTCAGAGGTAGAGTGTCCCTGGATTCAATCCCCAGTACCATAAAATAAATAACAATGATGTTAAAGGTGATACTGGAAAAGATAGCTTGCTTGAACACACGAGGAATTTCAGCAGAGATGGAAATTAGAAGGGGGAAAGGTCAAATGGAAATAAACGCAACGTGAGAGACAAAAATTGCTTCATAGATTTAGCAGCAGCCTGGCCACAGCTGAGGAGAGTCAGTGACTTTGAAGTTCCATCAACACCAAGTGCTGTGTGCATGTATGTCATTGTCAACATGATATACATTATGATGCGAGACCATAATGCACCAGTAAAAGCACATTAAAAAAAAATTTCCATCCATAGACGTCATTCCAAATGAAACAAAGGAGAGACAAAAAAGTAAAATTAAACAGCCAGAGCAGGTGATTCAACATCAAACAGTCCAAGTGCCATGGAGGTCTGAATAGCAGACCCTGTGCTGACTCCCCTTTGCATCAAGTCCACACTCGCAGGAGCACACCAGCTCTCCAGGCACTTTCTCCACTCTCGTCCTCTTCCTCATCAACCCTCAGCCCCATCCTCCCTAAATAGACCCTGCTGCGGGGACCACCCAGCTACACTGCCTTCCTTCCTACCTCATTGAATCACCAGGGACTGGCCATCGGGGACAATGATTAGCAAGGCATGGTGGCCCATGCCTGTAATCCCAGTGCTTGGGAGGCTGCAACAGCAGGATGGCAAGTTCAAGGCCAGCTTCTGCAACTTAGCAAGACCCTCTGCAACTTAACAAGACCCTCTGCAACTTAACAAGACCCTTTGCAACTTAGCAACTTTCTGCAACTTAGCAAGACCCTTATGCGAGATTCACGCACTGTGCACATCCCAAAATATCTTAGCATATGTACCCACACATTTTTGTTTATTTTCTGCATATTATATGATTACTTTGCAATATTCCTAATATTAAAACAACTGGGAGATTTCATATAAAAACCCGGGATTCAGTTGAAAAACAGAGGAACTGACACCTGGCCACGGGTGGAGCTCTGACTGGAGCTCTCTGCAGAGGCTGCCCTCTTGGCTTAGTTTAGCTCCCTTCACTGCCCACTGCTTGTCCCCAGCCCTCTCTGATCATGTGCACTACCTGCCTAGAGTCTGTGACAGAATGGGATAACTTTCAGACCCTGGAAGATAAAAGAAAGCAAAGAAACAAAGACAAAGGACTTCTCATATTTGGGGAAGCCTTTCTAGTTCACACAATAAAGACAAAGTTAAAGGCAGGCAATGTTCCGTCTCATCACATCTTGTGCCCTAGCTCTCAAATACTGGTTCTGTGCACACCTTGAGAGGTTATCTGGGAAGTGGGCCTGGTCCCTCCTGTGACTATTTTTCCTCCAGTAACAGAAAAACAGGCTAAAGGTAACATCTTAACTGCATTTTTATAATCAGTGAACTTCAGAGATTACTGTATGTTGAATGCCGTTAACGTGTGGGGTCTTGATATATATATATATATATATATATATATATATATATATATATACATATATATATATATATATATATATATATATATATGTATATATATATATATATATAACCACGGAGTCCAGAGAGCAGCAGCCACTCCATCACCACCAAAGGATTCCAGCCCAGTGTGGTTTCCTGTGCTGGTGCTCCAGAAAATGAACTGGAATTTCATTTAAAGGTAAGAGAAACCCTTATAGCTTTCCAGAGGCTGTAATCTCTCTCAACGGAGGGTACCACAAACACTAGATGCAAGGAGTGAGACATTCTCCATGCGAGGGCCTCGTCCGCTGCGAAAGCTCACTCATCCTCAATCATGCTGCTCCATCAAGGACCCTGGACAGCTCGAGCCATGTTAGAAACCAGATGGAAGAGCTGGAGAGGAAAGCTAGCAAGTCATTTATTAAGAAAACAAATGGGGTTAAATGAGAAATGTGTGCATGTATGCTTTTACCAGCTTGTACCTAACAAAGATGTATGATTACGATGCACCAATAAAAACAAATCGATAAATAAATAAAAAGAAAACAAACAGGGTTAAATGAGAAATGCGTGCATGTATGCCTTTACCAGCTTGTACCTAGCAAAGATGTATGATGACAATACATCAATAAAAATAAAACAAACAGCCAACGTCTACCCTGCACCTACAGTTGTTTTAATGGCGTGTAGACCGGCTTGGAAATGAACTTTCCCCAGGGAAGCAAAGCAAGAGCGTTCTCTTACAGAACAGTAGCAAACACTGTGCAAGGAATCCCTTCCTAAGGAGAGACCCCAGTCCACTTAGAAGCAGCAAGAGGCTGTCTGGTGAGGCACCTGCTGGGGGAAGCAATGCCACGATTGGGAGGTCATCAGGCCACAAGGATGAACAAGAAGATAAACCAAAGTCCTGGGCTGGTTCTCGGTACAGACCAAGATCCAGGCCACCTGATGGAAACCAGGAGATTAAGTGCAGAGAAAATGCGCAAATCCTTTGGGAATCATTCTGAGACTTGGTACTTAATGATTTTTTCAGTCTAAAACTTGCCCACATCCTTCCTGCTTGGGTAAATTCTACCAGTCTGTGCAGATCAAACGCCAACCCCATGTCACCGAGGGCCGCAGCCATGGCTCCCTTCGGCCCTCACCTGGCGGCATGCCGGCACTTTTACTCTTGTCACACTCACTGTGGTGTGTCTTTTCTTTCCAAAGAGAAGGTCAGGAGGTCTTTCACAACACCTAGTGCTGGGCTGAGCAATGATGACCAGGGAATCGTTTAGGATCATTTGCTAACACTTGTGTCATTTCCCTTACTGGTGTGGAAAAAAAAAAAATCTATTGATCTGTTTATGGAGGGGCTCATCATAAAACACTTTCTAACAATTTTGTGTGGAAGTTCTCATTGCATATTTACTTATGAAATGATAGGACATTGGAGATTTTTTTTTTTTTTTTGCAGTTTTTTTTGTTTTTGGTGGTACTGGGGATTGAACTCAGGGGCATTCTACCTCTGAGCTACACCTCCAGAACCATTTTTTTTTGAAACTGGGTCTAAGTTGCAGAGGGCCTCATGAAGTTGCTGAGGTTGGCTTTGAACCTATAATCCTCCTGTCTCAGCCTCCCAAGTACTGGGATGACAAGCATTTGCCACCATGCCCAACTTTTTTGGCAAATTAATAAGGATGAATTTCCCAAACCATAGGTCGAGTGAAAGAAGCCAGACAAAAAGAACACAATCTAAAAGATTCCACTGACATGCGATCCTAGAACAGAGGAAGCTGTTGTGAAGGAAATCAGGTCAGTGGATACCTAGATCTGGGGACAGTTAGGGTGCTGACTGGGCATGGGCACAAGAGGGCTTCCTGGAGTTGGAAATGTCCCATTTCTTGATGTGGATATAGGACATTGGTTACCAGTAGCCCCAGCCCAGCGTAATGTAGACCATGGCCTCTGACACCCCTAGATCTGGAAGCAAACAAGTCTTCTTCCTCTGAGTTGCGCATATCAGGGGTTTGGATCATAGTCAAGAGAACATCTGGCCAAACAGGGAAGGTGGGGAGAGAATTTGGGGGCAATAGAAACGAGGCTTGCCACAAGTCGGTAGGACTGAGTGACTATACCATTCTATTTTTTGCATATGCTAATTTTTGTCCAGAATGAAAAAAAGAAAGCTTCTGTTTCTAATTTGAAATAATCTTTAGGAAGCTTATCTAATTAATCTCAAGACAATCGCCTTTTGGCCCCTAATTACCACCTGTTATGGGGGTTTCTCTGGCTGGAGGACCCAGTTTCCCAAGGTCCTCTCATCTCACAGGCGTGCGGAGCACCCCACGCACCTGCTTCACCTCTCACTGGTGGAAGCTGGAGAGCACCGGCCAGCCCCCACTAAACGTGAGCTCTCCAGAGGCCTTTGCTAGGGACTCTCCCGGCCTCTTCTCCACACTCACCGGGCGGGCCCTGGCCCCCGGGCAGGCCAGGAGGTCCTGGAAGGTAGGCGTTGGAGGCCAGCAACTTGTCTCCGGTGATATACTTGCCCAGCTCAGCGGCGTTGTTAGGGAGCAGGGCGATCTGCCAAGAGAGGAGGAAACCGTGGTCAGAGAGCAGCGGCCCACGGCGAGAGAGAGTCTCTGTGTTTGTGTAGTGTGCAGAGGCTATGGAGGCTTTTCATGATTAAAAAACAAAACAAAAATGTAACTAGTCAGAGCACAAAGCTTCTGTCATGGTCTTCCTCCTAAGCCTAGGGGTGTTCCAAGGAGGACAACCTTTGCAGGCTCCTTTGGCTAGACAGTGGGTGAAACTAGATTGCACATGGCCCAGCCATTATCAAAACTCATTACCTTATAATGAACAGAACCTGCATCATTCATTCTCTCAATTTGTTAACTACTTTTTGTCTCCAACACTTACTGATCACCTACTATGCATGCATACTACGCGCCAGGCTCTGTGCTTGGTTCGGTGGCTCTAATGGTGACTGGGATAGGGTCTCTGCCTTTCAGGAACACTCAGCACTGGGACCAAGGATGGAGAATGTGGGTGACAGCTCACTTGTACACTTATGACTGACCTTCAAACAAATGGAAGTGGTGATTGTGGGGGTTTCAAATATGTCCACAAATTCTTATCCACAATTTTTTTCAAGGGTGGAGTCACCCTTGGAATGGGACTAGACTGAGCAACCTGCTTCTCATGAGTGTGACAGCGTGTGGCTTCCAAGACTGTACCTCCTACCTTGCTGTCTTAGATCTCTCAGCCTAGGGGAAGCCAGAGAACTGCCTAAATGAATGACTTTTGCATCCCTGGAGGTCAGGTAGGCTGTGTGAATCCATGAAAACTTCAATGAAAACCAGAAGACCACAAAGTCCATCTGCTCACCAGCCAACAGCAATACTTACCTCTAGGGTTGAGAGGGTTGAAGGAGTGTGTGTTGGGTGTCCAGTACAGGACTTGGAATATAGTAAATGCCTCATAAATGGTGGTTCTAGTCTCTTCTCCCAAACAGTTAATGCAGGAGGACTAATTCTAGGGGAGAAGAGCACATTTACAAACGTTCTCCGCACCTTGGAGTTCTGCAAGAATCACTTCTCTGCCATTTTGCAAAGCATGCTGAATTTGTCTCCCTCTTCCCGGACATGGCCCTGCTGGCAAGAGGGCAGCATAGGTTCATAAAGGTACACAGCAGATCCCTACTTCGCCACTGAATTGCTCCGGGGCTCTGAAAGCCCACCTTTGGACCTGAGCTTTTGAGGGGTACCTGCTGCTGACACAGTGTGAGATCAGAGGCGGCCGGATGTTACTGTGGAAGCGTGTTCAGTAGGGTTGGACACTGTGAAGCACTAACTTAAAAACGGTGCAAGGTTATTCCTCAGAGACCATTCTGAACTGCCCTTCAGGGAAGAGGAAACATACGCTTGAATGTTGATGTGAAGGACCATGGACTTTACCTCTTGCCTCCACAGGAAAACCAACACCTGCACACCTCACTTCCTCCGAGGTTTCCTCCTCCTTCGCAGAGACTACAGACTCCTAGCAAGTTCAGAGGCAGCACCGTCAGGCACACCCAACGATGCTTCACGAGTAACTCCAGGGATTTCAGCGTTTGTCTTTAACGTGCAAGGAACTTTATTTTTCTTATTTTGGTACTGGGGATTGAACCTAGAGGTTTTCTACCTCCAAGATGCACCCCCAGCCCAATTTTTATTTATTTGGAAACAGGGTCTCACTAGGTTGCTGAGAGCCTTGCTAAGTTGTCGAGGCTGGCTTTGAACCTATGATCCTCCTGTCTCAGCCTCTCAAGTACTGAGATTACAAGCTCGTGCCACCACACCCATACCCGGCTGCAAGCAACTTGCTATCAGGAACCAGAGTACGTGGCCTGATAGTGGCATGGCCCTGAGGACACAGAGAGGTTAAGTCACATACTTAAGAGTCTCACAGCCTGCACTAGTAGGGCAGGAACTTAAACTTAGCCAACTTCAAGAATCTGTGCTCCTATCCATTTTACTGGGCAGCCTCTCTTAATGTTACAATACTTAGTCAAGAAATCTACAATCACTATAAGATGGATTAGTCTTCCCAACAATCCCAAGACCCATTTTACAGAGTAAATATGTCAAGGTAGCAAGGAAGCCACAGGCTTTCTAGAAGCCATATACAAGCCTGACATCACAAGTAGCATGCTGTCGGTCTCCTTGTCGTGGGACCCTGCTGACCTCTAACTTCTCAAGCTTGGCTGTCTACCCTGTCCACCTGGCTCGGGCTCACAGACTGCTGGCCTGTCTTCCCCATGAAAGAGTAAGTTGATTTAAAGCAGGACTTCATCCCATACTGTTTTATATTTCCTCTTTTCCTGGCGCACTGCTGGGCACCGCAGGTGTTCCACAAATACTTCCTGAATCGTTATTTACTCTTCCTTGATGGGGAAAGGTAACTGGTTCAAGAGCGAGGAGGTCTCCCCCGCTCTCCCCACAGGAGGCATGGGAGGCTGAAAACACTAGTCAGTCTGGGGTCTGCTGAGGGTACCAAGTCTTTCTTCCCTGGGTCTTTCTCCCGGTGGTGGGACCCTATAAGCCATACCACTCTGAAATCAAATAGTTCCTGCAGAAGTGATTAAGAAAGAAAAAGAAAACGAGAGGAAGAAAATAAAAACAAAAACAAGAACCCAACCCAGCATGGTGGCTCACATCTGTACTCCCAGTACTTGGGAGGCTAAGAAAGGAGGATTGTAAGTTTAAAGCCAGCCTCAGTAACATAGCAAGACTCCCAGCAACCTAGCAAGACTGTTTGAAAATTAAAAAAAAAAAAAAAAAAAAAAAAAAAAAAAAAAAAAAAAAAAAAAAAAAAAAAAGAAAGAAAAAGAAAAAAGGACTAGGGGTGTAGCTTGGAGGTAGAATACCTCTGGGTTAAATCCTCAGTATCAAACAAATAACTCAATAACAAAAAAACAGGCTTCTCGACTCTCATTTTTCTTCAGTGCTCAGATAGGCCTGAAACCCATCCAATATCTACCTCTACACTCTCTTTCTCAACAAATCACCTATTTTTCTTCCCATACCATGCAAAAAATGGAGGAGGTAGAGGCACTGGGGTCTGCTCTCCATTTAAAACAGAAAAACTTATTGGAAAATAAGGCACAGAATCTATAAACTCCATAAAATGAACACACATCTTAGTACATGACTAGATAGCAAGTACCTTGTAGCGAACACTCAAGTCGACAAATAAAATTTTACCAGTCTCCTCCCCCTCTCCCTTGGAGCCACCATCCTGACCTTTAAATTACTTTAAAAAAAAATGATCTACTACCCAATTGGGCATGCCTAGACCCTGGCTTAGACTTGCTCTTCAGAACATCGTAAGCCTCGTAAGTTCCAAGCTAGAACTTCCGCAGGGCATTGCCTCGCCTGTCTTTTCTTTAGAATTCACTCTCAAGAGCCCAGAGCACTTGACCCGAGCGCTTCCCACATTTAGAATTTTGCTGACTGCACACTCGAAGTGCAGCTCGACGTGTTTGCACACCATTTCATACTGCGGGTTTGGCTGCAGCCCAGGACACCTGGAACCTACTTCTGGGCCAACGTTTACTTGGGCAGCTGTCCCAGGTTCTTCTGTGAACAGAACAGATGGCACCGGCAGCCGCGAGCTGATGTTAAAACCACCGGCTGAGCCAAACCCCCAAAGAGGATAGAAGCAAGGAGAGCTGGGTTTTAGATCTGGCCTCTTGGGCAGTTACTTCCCTTCTCTGAGAACACAAGCCCCCTTCTCACAGGGTTACAGTAACAATCCGATGAGATTCTGGATCTAAAACTGCTTTATAAACTGCATCATCTAACACATTCCCATAGGTACCCTTGAAAATGAATTGCTCCTAATGCTCCCAGGGTGTCCGCATTAGCTCAGAATTGTCACGAGGTGTGTGCAGGGGGAATGTGGAGGATGAGCCATTTAGTCCAGCCCAAATGCAGAGCGTTACTGGAGTACTAAGCCAGCCTCACTGATTTTTTTTGGGAGAGATACTGAAGATTAAGCCTGAGGTTATTCTACCTCTGAGCTACACCTCAGTCCTTTTTATTTTAAAATAGGGTCTGGCTAAGTTGCTGTAGGTCCAAGTTGCTCAGGCTGGCCTTGAGCCTGCAATCTTCCTGTCTCAGCCTAAGTACTGGGATTACAGGCATGCACCACGGCTAGCTACCTCGTTTGGCCTTGTGGATTTTTATAGAGTTCTCCAGCAGGGTCTTTGAGGTGACACAAGTGTTTCTACTGCTTTTTAATATTTCTCCTTTTACTGGTTATAAAACATTGCAAGGAGGTAAAGGAAAAGCCAGACTTCGCAATTGAATTTCTGAACACTTTGTGATATTTAACTTCTAAAGATCCCTAAAGATCATCTCAGCTGCAAAGAATTTCCCTATGGCTCCTGGATTATTTCCAGGGAAATAAAGATGAGGACAGCTTTAGGTCCTGCAAGGTATGCCTCAGCATGTTGACCAACTATCTCTCCTGCACCGCCCCCCCAAGCCTTGATCCTCCAGGCTATGAAATGTAAACTCAATTCTTCTAGTCTCTTTTTTACTCAATAAACAAATACCAGTATCAGTGCAAGCTTGACCTGGTGATTTCCATGTGGGGGTATTTATTCTTCTGTGTTTATATATACACACTGTTCTACCTGGTCTTCCTATCAGATCACAAAGCTATTTAGGGTCACATCTGCATTTTATTTATGGCTGTAAAACAAATATACATGTGCCTCTACTAACGGTGATTATGTCTTCACCAGCAAGGTACAAGAGACCTGCAAAGCGACTTCTTTTTTTCAGCTTGTTAACCTACTCGTTTAACTGGTAGCTGTGATTCTCATTAGGGGCTGGCTGCAAGCTTGTCGAACATGGAGAAGAGATATTCTCTCATGCTTACTCTTTTGCCCTTTAGAAGAACTGGTGGCCAAAGTTAAACAGATTATACGCACCTCTTTGATCTATTAAGAGCCTTGAGTAGAAGCAGTTAAATAAACAAACCAGTAAGTTTGTGTTTTACCAGCGTAAGAGCAATTTCTGAGTTGCTGACAAACTAGCAACTTGACTGATCACAGGTATAATAGACTATGTAGGTCCAGGGTGGTTATTCAAGAAGTTGGGTCACCAGATCCATCATGGGGACCTTACAGCATGACCATGTTTCTAGAGCCCTAATATCGCATCCGACATCCACAGATCCTTTCATAGAGTGGATCGGTCCTCACTTTGGTGACAAGGAGGTCCCTAAGGCCTGCTTGCCTGGGTGCACGGAGCCCGGGCAAAGTACAGGCCCTAGTTTTTAAATGTGAAGAAAACCACTGCAGAAAGTCATCATTTTACACAAGTTTAGAGAAAGAACGTTCCATATGGCTAAAACACAGACAGGATTCAATCACACTGGTCTGCTCCAGGGCCACGTTTTGTTCACGTTACAAGAAATCACAACAGTCACAATTCTCCTTCTCTATGGCTTGCCCTGGTAAGGGGGCCGGCAAGCCATAGAGAAGGGCCACTTCTTTGCCTTCGTTGCACATTGCTGCCCTTTAGATGGTCAGCTTTAGCAGGAAAGCATCCTGAGCCTGTACCCGGATGGCATCAACCGCGTGAATGCACAACACGCATGATTTATTTTCTCGTCGACTGTAAGCATGCCCTCGCCCATGGCACACTCCCACCTGCTCGGCAGTACCTTTTGCTTTAGCTGCAGCACCGTCTGCTTCATCTGGTGGAATTCCTTGCACGTGGCGCAGCAAGTCCTGGCTTTCACTGCATTCTCTGACTTCTCCTCGTGCCCTGGGAAAGGAAGACGGGCTCAGTTCCGTCTGGGAGGCTGGAGGAGATCACGCCCGAGAGGGACTGCCTCAGGAAGGGCTGTCCTGGGGTAGGGTGGAGAGGGGGGCAGAGAGCAGATGTCCATGGTTTTATAGTTCTCAGGTCACGCCACCTTACCAGCATGCCCTGGGTCAGGAAAGGGGGGAAGAGAGGCCCTACTACCCTTTGGACTCAGCTGCTCCTATTTAGGAATCCCAAATGTGTGCACATGTGGTACCATGGCCCTTTGGTTGCAAATACCTTTCATGTTTGAAAATGTGTCCCATGAAGCTTGTGTTAGTGCCTTTCCAGGAGGCAGCTGACATGACTCATACTGACCCTTGAAGGGCCAGTGTTCACAGGCCATAAATACCCCTAAGCCCAAGGCCATGGGATTCACAAAGCTGACCACCTTCCCCTCGGGAGACTGGAGAGGGCTTTATAGAATAGAGGAGGAAGGAGACCAGAATGGCCAGGAAGCAGGGTTGAAGGTGACATTACCCTCACTGTCCCCATTCTGATGGAATGGATGATATGGAAGCCATTTAACTGTCCTTAGCTATCAACAAACCTAGTAGACCTGGAGCCTGGACCATCTCTTTACACAGAAGTCTACCACTTCCTATAGTCCAGTACCACCAAAGTTGGCTAAGGCTTCAGGTTGTCACCACTAAGTACGTGATTTATGCAATCCCGTCCATCTGTCTATCCCATTGTCCATCTATCTCTCATCCATCCATCTTTCAATCAATTATCCATCCATCTATGCTACCTACCTTCCTTTCCTCCTATCCATCTACAGTGTATCTGCTCTTAGGCCCCGGACGAGGTGCTGCAAATGCAAAATCAATGACGAAACCTGTTTTACGATTTAGGCTTGACCCCTTTTCAAGAAGTCAGCTCTACTGGCCAAGTTGGGCCGCTAAGAACGAGAGTTAAAAGGCTATCTTTCCACTTCTCCTTTAACCCAGCTGACATTTCTAAGTGTTAGTGCAATTTGACAACTTCATGATAGGATATACCTTTTTTTTAAAAATTAGTGCATTGTAATTATACATCTTTGTTAGGTACAAGCTGGTAAAGGCATACATGCACACATCTCTCATTTAACCCTTCCCCAATTCCTGGTCTACTCCCTCCTTCTCAAGTTCAGTTTAGTGATTGACTTTGATGTGTGTGAAAGTACATGATGTGTATTGGGGTGTTTCCCTGCCTCCTCCATCACCTTCAGTTAAGTCAACTTCTTTGCTCATCTAAGGTTTCTCCTCCTTTGTCTAGAGTCCCTCTTATGTCTGTTTCTCCCTAGATTCCACATATTAGGGAGAGTATGATTTTTTTTAACCTTTGGTGACTAATCTCACTTAGCATAATGTTTTCCAGTTCCATCCATTTCCCTGCAAATGACATGATGATATACCTCTTTTCACCAGGTTCCGACTCTTAATTTCAATTGGATCATGGAATGTTAGAATCGGCATATTTTTAGTTCTTTTAGATAAGATTCAAAAAAGAAAACTAACTTGCTTTGTATCTCCCAGAGCGCTGTGTGCAGAGACCCAGTGATCACGGGAGCCCAGCTGGCCCTTGGGAGGGCTGGGAAGCCATGGAACAAGCCTTCTATTAGAAGTTCTGCTGAAAACACCGAGTATTATCTTTCAGGTGAGCTCCAGGGGAGGTGTTCTGCACAATTACAATTTTTTTTTTTTTAACATGGAAAAGCCTGGGCCGTTTTTTGCTCCTTTGTCAAGCTATCAAAGATAGAGACTCAAGGTTACTATTATCCAAAAGACCTGACGCTTCTGCTGAAGCATAGAACATGGTAGTAATGAGAGCAGGTGCTGTTTGACTCAGATGATCAGGTTTCGAACCTCAGGGCTGTCACTTGGTATCTTCTGGGTTGGAGAAGTCACAGCTGCTGTGGGCATCTGCTCCTTGGATGGTAAAATAGTAAGAGCACCTTTCACCTGAGGTTGCTGCGAGGAGTCAGTGAAATAAGACTCGTAGGTCACAGAACACTGGCTTACCCGTGGTAGGTGCTCCAGGTAGTGTTCACTGTTGATACTTATTGCCTCTCCATGAAAAATTAGAGATGTGTGGTAGGGAGTTGATATCCTGGCAGTGGAGCTCCCAGAAGGCCTGATCATAAGGACTCATGCCTCATGTGTGTGTGTGTATACCTGGAAGATGCAACCTATTCTGGAGTTCATCTAGCCGTTTCATAATTGTAATTTGTCTACAGTAATGTTAGTGCAGAGCTTGAAATAATTGCATGCATGCTGCTTGAACAGTGCATTTAGAAACCTAGGGAGGAGGCTCTTTCTGCATGTTTTCAGTGGTCTCAAAGCCGTGGTGGTGGGTCTCAGCAAGAGCGGGTTAGGTATCAATTCTGCTCCAACTTGTTCAGACATTGAAAGTGCAATACTGCTGATTAACCACATGGGGGCGTGGAGCTCTAATTTTTACTGAAGTCAAGCAGGGTATATACACTAAGTATTAGAAAGGTAATGCCTTGGATAATCTAGTAGCAGTATCTAATAAACTTAAAAAAAAAAGTTTGGTTTTACAAGTTGATTGTGTGGATTTGTGTTCTGGTGATAATGTCCAGCCCTGGCAGCCCATTACAGTCACCTTGGTGGTTTTAAAATATCCTGTAGGCCGGGTGTGGTGGTGTGTGCCTGTAATCCCAGTACTTGGGAGGCTGAGATGGGAGGATTGCAGGTTCGAGGACAGCCTCGGCAACCTAGTGAGAATCTTGGCAACCTAGCAAGGCCCTATTTCAAAAGAAAGAAAGAAAAAAAAAAAAGAGCTGATGGTGTAGCTGGGAGGTAGAATGACTCTAGGTTCAACTCCCAGTAACTAACACAATCTGTGGCATCCCACCCACCTGGGGTGGCACCAAGGCAATGGTATTGGTGTGTTTAATGCTCCCAGGTGATTCCAAGGCTGCTAATGTATGAATTAGCAGAGCTTGAAAGTGACATGAAACACCTGGCTGTCTGACGCTTTGAACTATAATAAGTGATGCTTGGGTCAAGGTCATGTTATCAGAAAATAAACAGAAGTTGAAAAATAAAGACTAGTAAGCTAATTGCTACGGAGCCAACATTTCCTTACTGTGTCTCCCCATTGGAGCTACAGACTCCCTGGGGCGACGTCGCTGGCGCTGGCTCCAGATCCGAGTTTTCAAAGAGAAAAATCGAAGCGACTGAACGTCTCTTAGCCAGATGGCCCCTGTCCCCAAACCTGGGGCCACAACCTTTCAATCATCAGGGGCCCCTTTGGGGTCATGCCCACTTCTACTTTCTGCCTGTGTTTGTTTATAAATTCCTCTGACTATAACATTACAGACATTGGACAATAGAAAGTTGAAAAATAAACAGAGGAGGAAGAAGTGATTTTAAATCACATATGTTTATACTCAATAATCATTATCTCTGTCCAAAAAAAGGGGGACTGTGTTGAAATCCAGGGTTTCTTAATTAGTCCAAAGCAGATGAAACTGCTTAGCGGCCCCACTGGTCCAGGAGGCAGGGCTCTACATGACCCCTAACATTTCTCATTACTAATGCGAATGTTTCCACGGGCAATTACTCATCTTTTTGATCTTGTTAGGGGATGATCTTTGCTTAGAAGGTGTTGAAGCTGGGCAGGTTTTCAAGTCTCAGAACTTGCTTAGATAGAGGACAAAGAAATGAGGGCTGCATAGTGAATCTCAGAGCTGGCGGGAGCTAATGTTTCATCTACTCTATCACGCAAGGCTTTGGAGAAGATCTCAGAGGGTGAACGCATCCTCACAGCTTATGACATTCCACAGTTGTCTCAGATGAGGCAGCAAAGGTGCGGAGACCTGCCTGATGTCACGCAGCTGGTGAAGGCGGAGCCAGTCCTGGTCCCCAGGTCTCCTAAGTTCCACACTCAGGAACGTTCCTGGCATTACAGCTGCCAGATCGTCAGAGAAGACTGTAGGGCACTTTGTTTTTCCGCCAGAATTAGCAGAGTCAGTCCTGGCATCTCAGTGGCCCAACACTGCGTCAGGACTGGGATGCCCAGGGCACATGATCCCTGTCCTTCCGCATGACTATGCGTCAATGGCTCTTCTCAGTCCCTACCCTAACACCTCTGGTCTCTGGCTTAGGAATAATTTTTCTAAGTAAATTTGGAGACGGGAAGGGAGAGAATTCCCTTGCCTGGTCTCATCTCTTGCTGTTCCTGATGGTTGTGCTCTGGGATCGAGATGTTCCAGGCTTCCTTTGCACCCATGTAAAGAGGATTTCACCTGCCTATAAACGCAAGGCCAAGGGTCAATATATGTGCTAAGTTGAGCCACCTGTACCTCACAGCACAAGCGCTTCCCGGCTGAGAGCACAGCTAGAAATCCATTTCCAAAACAAAAAGTTAGAAAGCTACTTTTTGGGGGTGGTGGTAGAGGGACTAGGAATTGAACCTAGGAGCATTCTACCTCTGAATTAAACCCCCAGCCCTCTAATTTTTGATTGGAAACAGTTTCACTAGGTTGCTGAGAGTCTCGCTATGTTGCCAAGGCTGTCCTTGAACTCAACTCCCAAGTACTGAGATTACAGGTATGCACCAGAGCTGGATTAGAGAGGTACTTTCTTGTAACTAATTCTCAAGTTAGGCCCATACATTAATAGAGCAGTGGCTCACAATCTGTATCCTGTTTTTCAATGAGATTCTTCCTATCAATAAAGGACATAATAGGTAAGTTACACATCTGTTTCTCTCCAATCTCCAGAATGTAGACTTTATGAAGAAAAAAAAAAGGAAAAAGGCCAGGCATGGTGGTGCATGCTTGTAATCCCAGTACTTGGGAGGCTGAGGCAGGAGGATCTGGGTTTGCGGCCATCCTCAGCTACTTAGTGAGGCCCTCCACAACTTAGTGAGACCCTGTTTCCAAATAAAGAATAAAAAATAGGACTACGGGTGTAGCTCAGAGGTAGAATGCCCCTGGGTTCAATACTCAATACCCAATACCCCCCCCCCAAAAAAAATGTCTTATATAAGGAGTATTTTGAAATGGGGTCTCACAAAGTTGCCAAGGCTGGCTTTGAACCCACGAACCTTCTGTCTCAGCCTCCCAAACACTGGGATTACAGGTGTGCCCCATCATACCCAGTTAAATGCTACTATTTTTTTTTAATCAGCTCTTCTGCTCCGGATAACCCTTGTTTTATGGTCACCTCTAGGTGGGCCGGCTCCCTAGGCTTCCAGCTTTCAAAGGAATCCCCAAGCCCTATAGCTCATTTACATGATCCCCAGTTGACCCAGTCCTGAGTTGGTACCAAATAGCTATTTTGCACTTACTTCTAACACATGGAAGCTTACTCTTGACGCAACCTCATCACTCCTCAGAATTTCCCTTTGTAGTTCTTCCTTCTGGGCAGCTGGTCCCCAGCTGTTTGTCTTCCCAGCCCTTTTTGAAGCTGGGGCTCCATCTCGTGTGTGCCTAGATGGCGGTGCCTTGCCATCTCCCACTCACTACATGTGACTCGCCCTAGGAGCCCAGGCCCAGCCACTCTCCCTCCCCCAGGAAACAGCTGGGCTATGAGCCCAGGGGCATGGCAGCAGCTCCCTGGCCTACAGTGAAGATGCGGGAGCCCTGGGTGGTGTGCGACTCTGCCTTGGGCCCTTCAGGGAGCCTGTCCTGATTAATGGAGGCCCCTTTGCTTCAAAGTTCATCCTGGCTGGAAGGCTGACATTAGCTCATACAGGTGGAAGTCCTGAATTTTAATGACTAGCATATGAGAGCATGGGATATAAAACAATTTTCAGAGACTCAATTTGTTCAGACATGCGGGCATACAGCTCAGACTTCAGAAACTCAACTTGTCTGGACAGGTCAGCAGTGGGCTCCGACCAGCACGCCTGTGCTGCAGTTGATAATGGACCCGTAAATCTAAAATGCCTTCTTGCCTCTGATGGACATAGGTCATCAATATATTTCTGACTACTGTCAGGAGTATGATAGGGTTTGATAAGCCAAGATGAGCTTGCCAAAGACACTAGGCAACACCCATAAAGTCCTATAAAGACACTGGTCTTTCTGTGAGCAGTGCGCCGAGTTTTGCTTATGCCATGACAGTCTGCTTATATGTGTAAGACTCCGGCCCAGCAACTTGCTCCGGTCCTGCTCTACTCATTGATCTGATCAAGGACCAGTGCCAACCTGCTAGCACCCAGGCCAACTCCTGAATCTCCTCTTCTATTCCTGGACTTGGGTCTTTTTCCCCTATTCCCCCGTTTGTTTGTATTGTATTATTTTGCTAATTAATTGAAGTGCTCTAAGTTTTAGAATTTGTTGTCTAGTACATTTATTTAACCTAAATTGTTAGATCTGCTAGTGTGAAGTGTATCATTTGATGCTCATTCATTGCTAATTGGCTTTGGCAAAGCAGCCACCCAACATTAGAACTTAACGTTAGACAATTCTCTAAGTTCCTGCGTGCTTTAACCTTCGCGTGTTGAATAAACTTCATGACATTGTGGAAAGACATGAATTGTGTGGGACATGACTTTTGGTCTTAGGGCCTTGCAGCCCCACTGCTCACAACAACTAGCCTGGCACTTAATAACGTGGCACAGAGATCAGAGCTGCTTTGTCAGTGAACATGGGGTGATATTTTGCCCACAACGGCATTCTCTGAAATATCAACGTCAGCTTTGGCGCACTCTTTCCTCTTCTCTTCCCCCTTGTCCCTTTTCCCTCATTCTTTTCTCCTCCAAACTCAGTAAGGAAGTAACCAGGCATCTTGGTTGAATCTGGTTGATAGAATGTAAATCAGCGTCTCAAGTCTGTGTCGAACAACCAGCTGTTAGAAACCTCCCAACTGATTGCAGAATGATAATTTTGCCAACTACAAAATGAATGGTTTGAGAAATCAGAGATAAAATACAAGCATACATTTTTGGATCTAAATAAAATTCCTCTGTCCAACTGTTATACAATTTTCTAAACACTCTCAGTTTCTGTTTTTATCCAATAGTGAATTAAATAACAAAGTCATGGACAGGCACAAGACTTGGACTATACTTTGAGTAGTACTGCTGCAGGGTGGTACCTTACATGGAACTAATTCATATCTATATTTCAGGCCATGCTCTTTGAGAAACCCAGTGTTTGGGCCTAGTTTGCTCTGAGCACAAAACCAAGCTCTGATTTCTCCGTGAGCACACTGTCACCCTCCAACACACACCAACCTCCCAGCCTCCATGGTAATGGACATCACTCTTACCGTCTTTCTTTAGAAGGAGTTTGAGCCAATGTCCCCCTTAGACACCCCTTTTGTGTAAGTGCCCCTCTTGCCCAATTGCACCCTGAAAAACCTGGTTGGGCTCTCAAGTGCCTACATATAATATGTTATATATAATGCCTATTAAATATTACATAAGATAGTACGTATAACTCTGAAATGCTACATATTACAAAAATTTAATTACATAACATGGAGTATATATTGTACACATAATTATGTTTTAGGGTTTTGTCTGTGTGTGTAGTATTAGGGACTGAATCCAGAGACATTCTACCTCTGAGCCTTAACACCTAGCCCTTTTTGGTTTTTGTTTTGAAACAGGGTCTAAGTTGCTGAGAGTTTCACTAAGTTCCTGAGGCTGATCTGGAACCTGAGATCCTCCTGTCTCAGCCTCCCAAGTACTGGAATTACAGGTGTGCGCTACCACGCCTGGCCATAATTACATTTTATATCACATATAGGCACTTGGGAACCTTATTATATGTAATATGTACTACATAAAATATATATTATACTTAATATACATCACAATTATATTTATCATATAAAGGAAAACTATACAAATAAATATGATAGAGATAAAATTATATAATCGTACCCACACAAGCCCCCAAACTGACCATAGATATATACCATATGGTAGGCAAAAAGACACGAGGAGGAGGACAGCCGCACAGACCACACTCACCGGTGTCGTTGGGGTAACTGTCCCCTTTGGTGCACGTCCTTCCGTCGTCCTCCCGGACGTAGCCCTCGCGGCACTCGCAGCGGTAGCTGCCCAGGGTGTTGACACAGATGTGCGCGCACAGTGTCTCATTGCTGGTGGCACACTCGTCGATATCTGGTTTGAACCGAATGCGCAGAACACTCAGTTTCTGAGAAGCCATTTCCAACACAACAGACAACACAGGGCCCAGCTCCCCCGATACCAGGTAGCAAGGATGCTCTTCCAGACCTTGACCAGAGAAGCCGGGAACGTGGCCATTGCGGAAGCAGCCAATTGGGCCGTGTGTGTGTGTGAGACTGTCCTTAGAGACCTATCAGTGCTGGGTCCTGGCTGCTCTGAGACTTGGTATAGACATGGCACTTGGAAGACGGTGACAGCCAAGCCTGTCCCCAACACTTCCCTGGCTCCTCAGAGAACTGATGCCAAAACACTTTGGAAAGCAGAGATTAAATCAGCAACTTACTGCAAGCAGCCTGGTGTACCAAGGCCTTTGAAGTTCACCTCGATGGCTGGGATTCCAAATAGCATGGCGGTAACCCAAAGGTCACCTAGGCCTGGCCCCTTCCCAGTTAAGATGCACAATACTACCCAGGAAAAGTTCCTTTGGTAAAAGAAAATAACCACGGTGGGTCTAATAGAGAGAGGTCTCCCCAGGACATCTCCACCTCATCACTGAACCAAGCAGACCCCCCGGGAGCTGCAGAAATGAGCCGTGAGACCATCAAACGAGGAACCGTGCAGAGTCCATGCTGACTGTGTACATCATAGGACTGCTTCCTGCAGAAGAGAGCAGAAACAAAAATGGTTCCCACCCCGGGAGGAGCGAGGCTCAGCTCTATGTCCTGCTCGCCGGCTGAAGGCACCGGGGCAGTGGGGGCAGCAGGCCACACAGCCCCAGACTGTGCTCATATGGCAGGTAGACAAAGCTAGCCCTGCTTTAGGGTGTGACACCTTCCCAGATGCTTCCTTGCCAAGTGGCCGGCGACCCAGCTCTGGCAGGCCGTGTGGGTGCCAGGGGAACATGGTAACTTGGGTGTTCCCCTGGTAGTATGGACTGTCCCATCTGTAAACCTGAGGTCACAGAATTGCACACAGGGTGCAATTCTCGAGGCTGTCTGCTGCCTTTCTCAGACGTCCCTATCCTGAAACTAAGCGCAAAGCTGCTTGCACTGCCCAGAAAGGACATTCTTCTTAGTGGAATGCAAGTTTCTCTTGATCCCCAGACTCCTAAGTAGAAAGAACAGGCTCTGGTAGCTACTGCAGACTAAAAGAGGCCGCCTGGGCTGTCTGAGCAGTCCCTGCTCATGTGACAGTCTCAATGCCACTTGTCAGTGTGGGCTGCCGTTCCTAGGTGCTGTTGGGGAGACCCCGGGGGATCTTTGGCTAGACTACCTCTTACATGGTTCTCCCTGGAGCCCCTGCTCGGGCAGAGGGAAGACTGTCTGCTCAGTTCCCACTTGGGTCTGCCACTCTCAAGTTCATCTTCCAGCTGATTCCCAAACTCCACAGAGCACACAAATCACTAGCAGCATTAGTGTGAATGTACGTTCCCAGGCCCACCCTCTGAGCTGTGACTCACTACATCTGGAGAGCAGGCCGGGGAGTTTTTTTTTCTTTCCTTCTTAAAAGGATTCCAGCTGCTTCTGACAGGTTAGCTGCTGCCTGGGGACTGAGCTTGGAACTTGCCGTAGGAACTCAAGGAGCTGACGGTAGGAAAGCCCAGTCAGCAGGGATGAAGGGGGTGAACTGGTGACTGCTGGGGATAGCTGGGCCGTTTGCTCAGCTGCAGCCCGGGCTTACTCCTCACCTGCCTACTGACACTTTCGTTTTCCCAGCCATCTTTTGAGACCACTCACGCTCATTTTATGTGCTCTTTGTTTTTACATTTCAGCTCACCGATATCCAGTTTCACATGATTCTAGTTTACATTGGACACTGTTCCCTTTCTCCAGCTCTTAGATCTCGCTTTCAGTGAGGACCTGACTGGTACCAACACCATGCAGAGTTCTCCGGACACAGTTTGTTTTCAAAGCCATGATAAAAGCCAGTGAGCAACCCCAAGGATAAGGCCTGTTATAGCTGGGATTCAAAACGTCCTCCAAAGCTCATGGGTTGAAAACATGTCCCCAGCACAGCAAGGTTCAGAGGTGGGGTGTGGCTGGAGGTGGGTCATTGGGATGCGTGGTTATAGGGACAATATATGCCCCTAGTCCCCTCCTCTTGCTCTCTCTGCTTTCGGCTGCTGTGATCCGAGAGCCGTGTCCCTCTGCCATGAGCCCTATTGCTACCACTGTGGTTTCTGCTTCAGAGCTGGCCATTTGGTTTGAGAACTCTGAACCCATGAGACCCAGTAAATCCTTCCTCCTCTCAGTTGTGCTTGTTGGGTATTCTGGTCCCAGCAACTGGAAAGCTAGCTATAACCAAACCACACACAGCAATTCCATCCAACAAGAACAAGGATTTCAGGGGAGGAATCAGACGTGGGAGCAGCTCCGCTGAGCTGGTCCTGATGAAGATGCAAAGGACAGAGGCATCCGAATAAGGCATGTCCTTAGGGACTGGAAGATAACATGCATTCCCAACACACCCAGGCAGTAGGGCTTCTCCCGCTTCCGGTGTCTCTCGCGGTCATAGCGGTATCCCGGATAACAAGTACACAGCACTCGGCCGAAGTTGTCTGTACACTGCTGTTCACAGGGCGCCTGGGCACAAACGTCATAATCTGAAAAAGAAAAGCGTGCACTCACATGAGCCATGGCAGACTGCAGGGGAACCTGGCCCTGGCCTGGAACACTCTCTCTGGGCTATGCTCTACTCAAGGGCAGGTTTGATGTGTGATCCGCTACATCTGGAGAGACATTAGTGCCTTCAGGCTGCGGGGCGACCTGTGAGCACCAAGGTGGGTGATGAGCAGATTAAAAGTGAACATACAGCTGGGCGTGGTGGCGCACGCTTGTAATCCCAGCATTTGGGAGGCTGAGACTGGAGGATCCGGGTTCACAGCCAGCCTCAGCTACCTAGTGAGGCACTCCGCAACTTAGTGAGACCCTGTTTCAAAAAAATAAAGAATAAAAAATAGGGCCAGGGGGATAGCTTGGAGGTGGAATGCCCCTGAGTTCAATCCCCAGTAAGTGAACATACCTGTGATTATTCCTCTAGGACACTCATTGTCTTTTGGTCTTTGTCACTGTGCAGAGAACAAAGATACTTTAGCCGGCCAGGCTCTGCAGGATTCCTTGGGGATTGGTTTCATCTTTTTCACCAACTGCCTTAAGGACAGGGAATTCCTTTTAGCAGGACACTAAAGAAAGGCAGGCCCTGGGGGTGGGCTGTAAGGGCTGGAAGCCAGGCAAGAGCCGAGAACACAGGGGCAGATTTTGGAGTAGAAATGTGGGAGAGCTCTCCATGGGTTGGTGCTAGTGGGTATGAGTTCCATACGTGTATGTACTGGGGGATTAATTCTGCATGCTAAGAAAGGGGGAGGAAATTGGAATGACTATAGATCTCTTTCCAGCCTGTGACTGCAAATTGGGAGTGATGTATTATAGGTAAGGAATGAGGGCATCTGTTCTTCATTCTTATGAACTGATAACTGGTATTTAATAAACCTCTGAAGGGACTTCGGCTCTCAAGTAGCTCAGGCTCAGTGTTTGCTTCCAGACCACAGCTAGCATCTCATTAATCACAGTTCTATCTTCCCCAGATACTGACGGATGAACTCTCCTTGGACACAGAGCGAGCCTGGCTGGGCTCTGTCTACGGAGGTGAACAGGTGGGCTGTCAACCCGATGTAGGCGTGGTCAGTGTGATAAGGTTCATGTCATTCTCATGATGACCTGGCAAGCTGCCCTTGCTCACTCATTTCTACAAGTGTGATTTCAGACCTGCTCTGACCAAGCTATCTCTGGTTAAATGAGTTTTCATCCACCAAGCATCACCTCTTAGTTCTGTACTCCTTTTGTTCAAGAGCAAGGTCTCAGTGTGACTGGCAACGAGGTGTTCTCCTGCCAGCTGTCACCGCCCCTGGATAGCATCCCGGGGTGGCAGGAAAAAGGCAGAAGCTGTCTAAAGTACTTGTGTTAACTGTGGTCCCAGCAAGCCTGGCTTCCAGAAGCAGTGCCTTCCTGCTCTCCTCTGTCATTCCTGCTTCCCCTACGGACCACTTCCAACTCTTTCAGCCAATTGTTTTCATGTTCACCTCTGCATCTTTAAATAACATGTCTGCATTGCATCTGTAAGTGCTCCCTATTAATTTCCATTAACTATTAATTCCCTATTAACTCCATGAAGGAGTTGCATTTAGCTTTTTATTGTCCCCACTTCCTAAGCAGCACTTAATGCTCCTGTTCCTTACACCTGGCCAACAGATTCATTGAAATTTTAGCTGGATAAGTCTCCAGTGCTCGTACTACAGAGATGATATAAAAGCTACTCTTTGTAGAACTTGGGAGTATAGTCTACTTACTCTTTCTTGGAACCCTTTTTTACTTTCTTGTATTTAAGTTGCTGAGGCTGGCCCCAAACCTGCAATCCTCCAATCTCAGCCTCTGGAATTACAGAGTACTCATTCTGAGTACAGAATTCTCAGTACTGGAATTACAGGCATTCACCACCATGTCCAGTTTCCCCTGGACTTGAGAATTTTCTGGTATATTATGGGGGGTGCCAATCACTGAGCTTTGTTGATTAGTGTCAAGCCTGCCCACCCTTTTCCATGAGTTACTTTGCGACTTGGGATTCTGGAGACCACAATTCTCCTTTGCCAGCTTGTTAGGTGCTTTCAATAAGGTGTGCTAGGAGGGGTAGGTGCATAGGGGAGACAGAAATACACAGGGGCGAGGTTAGGGGGGCTGGAAAAGGAGGAAGGGATATGTTTCTTTCTGCCTATTTGTATGTGTGTGTGTGTGCAAATACTTTTGTTTTCTTCCCTTTCTTATCCTATCAGATGTGTTAACTGAATATCACTTAAGTATTGTTCACTTTACCATCACAGCTTTTAAGTTGTAGCATATTCAAGGAGAAAATAAACATCACTTAGCATTTTCTTCTGAGGAAAGCATTGGTGTACCTTTATGCAGGACAGTACTATAATGTTAGGTGGACTTATGACCTTGTTAGTATCTTTATTTGAAGATTAAAGATGGTTTTTGATGCTTAGGGGTACCAAGTTGACAAGAGGTGGATTGGTGATTGTCAATTTTATGGTCAATGTGACTAGGATACAGTACCCAAATACTTGATCAAACATTCTACGTTTCCATGTAATTTTTTAAAGATAAGATTAATAGCAGACATTGAGTGAAGCAGATGAACCTCCATTATGTGAGTGGGCCTCACCTGGTCAGTGAAAGGCTTGATAGAGAAAACACTGACCTCCCTCATTGGAAATGGAATTCTGCCAACAGTCTGCCTCTGTAACATGAACTCTCCCTGGGGTCTCCAGGCGGCCATCCCACCCTGAAGAACTTGCATCTACATAATCTCATGAGCCAACAAAATAAACTTCAATCAAAATCTTTCTCCACACACATCCGTACACACCTCCAATTGATTCTATATTGCTAATATAAAACCTTTAGCAAAATTCTACATTTGTACTTTGCATTCTTGGGTGATAGAAACTCCTATGGCTAAAGATATCTTTAGTAAAAGAAATAATCACTAACTTATTCCCACAGTTTAAATCAACTTTAAAATGCATTCCATTAAAAAGTAATAGAGGTCAGAGAGTTAGATATGACAAAAGAATGATCAGCACTTGAATCTAATCATAGGTGCTATGGTTTAACTTTAAGGGGAAGGGGGCTGGTTTTAGGCCTAGACATTTGAAACCACAATACCTAACATCTAAAGAAACACGTAAGTATGTGGTATCCATGTGACATGCTTTTAATTATGTTGGGCAAGGTCTTTCGTTAGGATCTTAAATTAATTGGTCTAGTCTCAATTTTCTTTAGTATCTGTCAAACGGCAATATAAAGAACACAGCTGGTAACTGAACTGGCTTATAATGGAATGAGAATTTCCTGACTCTTGTGGGTTTTTTTCTCCACTAATGTCTAATCCACAGAACTGGCTGGCAGAGAGATATTCAGCTTCGAGAGACCCAAGGCTACACCAGCCATCATAAATACGATGACTTCCTAACCAGCCTGCCCAAGGAGGCTTTCTCAAAGGTCACAGCTCTGGTTTAATGAACTCTTCCATGCTTCCACAAAAGAGCAAAAAACAGGAGAGATTCATCTACTTCTGATAGATTGTGCTCAGTGAGATAATGTAACAGAATTAGCTTGGCTGGGCTCCACATTTATAGAGATACCTGGCTTCTTGAACAACAGTGGAAAAAGCTCTTTCATATACAACATCCTACCCTGTTCCTATCCTAGATGAACAAACCAACTCCAGGCTCTTCACACTGGTACCTGTTGGGTTAGGAATACAGCAGTAGAGGCTTGCCTAGCATGCATCCAGCCCTGGGTTCAATCCTAGTCCCGTAAGAACATCAAAAATCCAAACAAACCTGGTGATTTGTGTCTATGTTCTGCCTGGAACCTTTCACAGGGCCCCTGCACAAGAACTGCATTTCTTCTTAGAACTAACCCCATTAGTTCTTACACTTGAGCAATCCTTCTGTCTCAGTCTCTCAAGTACTAGGAGATTACAAGCATGTGCCACCACAGCTGGGTTACTGTATACTTTTTCTTACATACTTTTATGGGTGCATTGTAGTCTCATATAATAATGTAGCTAATGACATTAGAACTGCATTAGTCCTTAGAAATGCAGTTCAAAAATGGTCAATTCCAATTTCAAAGACTTATGGGATGAGGGTGGTGGTAGTGGGGAACTCTCCCACTACTTGTCCAAGACCTGCGCAGCCTTCCTTGGTAACCTGGCTTCAGTCTCTCCTCTGAGATCACCTCTGACCAGCTTGGTCCCCTCTGAAGGCCTACTGCACCCAGGGTCTCTATGGCACATATTGCAGTTTATATTATTTTACTTTTAAATACATTAACAAAATTATTTCCATTTAAGATTTGAGCAAAAAAAAAAAAAAAAAAGGAAAAGCTTTTTAAACACTGATTAGACTACTGTAAAAGTAAACTTGGCTGCACCTGCTCACTTTTACATCCATGTAAAATCTCTACAAGTCCTCAGTGCAGCTGCAGTAGAGCCGGACCGGAGCAGCAGGGGCTCCTTCCAGTTCCTGTGGCCCCCTTCTCCTTGCAGCTTGCCCTTGCTTTCTCTTCCCAGGACTGGTGGGCTTCTCATGCATCTTAATCATCTAGTACGTTGCTGCTCAAGGTGCGCTCTCGTAGCATCACCTAGGAGCTTGTTAGAAACGCAGTTCAAAAATCGCCAATTCCAACTTCAGAGACTTGTGGGGTGAGGGTGGTAGGGGGGAGCCCAGTGGGGAGGGTAACAAGAGTGTGTGCATGTGTTTTTCTAACTCTGTACCCCAATATGATGTGAAATTACAATTCATCCAATAAAAAGGCATAAAAATAAATATGAGTTATTCATAAAAATTCAAAAAGAAATGCAGTTCAGAAATGCAAACCTCTGAAACCTGCTCTCTAGGGGAGTTCACACATGCTAGAGTTGGAGAAGCACTGATATATAAGACTTAATTTTGAACAAGTGAATGAGTCAATAAATAAATGAACAAATGAAAAGATATAAAGCCTTCTTTCTACACTGTATACTTTTTGGGGGGTGGGGTACCGGGGATTGAACCCGGGGGCATTCTACCTCTGAGCTATACCTCCAGCCCTATTTTTAAATTTTAAAACAGGGTTTCACTAAGTTGCCAAGGCTGGCTGTGAATGTCTGATCCTCCTGTTTCAGCCTCTCAAGTACTGGGATTTTAAGCTTGTGCCACCACACCTGGCTTACTGTATACTTTTTCTTACATACTTTTATTGGTGCATTGTAGTCACACATCATAACGTAGTTAATGACAACAGCAGTAGCCAACACTTACCAAGAACTGAATAAGAACTGGCCTCTGTTCCCAGTACTTTACATGAAGCAAAATTCTTTAAGCATCTGTAAGACCCTACTACCAGTACCTGCCTGGAAAAACTCAAGGGTTAGAAAGGAACTTGCTCATAATTATACTGAGGAGGGAGCATGATCAGAATCCAAGTCTCTCTGACTTATACAATCTACCTCCTGTCTCCCCACTCTGAAGAATGCACCTGGAGGACGTGGCTACACACCTTACATCTTCATGTTTTCTGTGTTGGGCTTATTATTCAGTTAGTATTTGCTGATGGTCATATAAAGGGATCAGCACATGAGAGGCAGGTAAGAGGAGTGACTGAGATGGGTTGTATTATAATTGATTTAGGAAAGTCCAATTAGAGGCCGGGCGTGGTGGTATACACCTGTAATACCAGGACTTGGAAGGCTAGGCATAGATTGGAGTACAGCCTTGGCAAGTTGTAAGACTCATCAGCCTATCCATGCCCTGTTTCAAAATAAAAATAAAATAGGGTGGAGGTGTAGCCCAGAGGTAGGATGTCTGGGTTCAATCTCTAGTTACCCCCCCCCCACACACACACATTCTCCCTCACTTTCTCGCTCTCTCAAAATATAGTCCAATTAGAGAATTATAGTCTATTAAGTTAAGCCTGAAATGTAAGAATGACTCAATGTGTGTGAATATCTCATGCCATGATTTAGACACAGCATTTATTGTATAACCAAATCAGCAAAGAATTTAATGCCAAAAAGGATTACATACAAACACAGGCAAAAAGGATTACATACAAACACACAGGCAATAAGACATAGGTAACACACATTCTTAATATAAATCTGAATTTCATAGACTTCTAATGATTGGTCACAAATAAAGAGGGATGAGACCCTCTTTCATATTACATACCTTCTGGGATACATTGTCCAAGCACAAATTTATACCCTTTGCAGCACTTCTTCCTAAGAGACAAAAAGGCATTTTAATTATGATGTTAGATTAAAAATAAAATTATTTTCAGTTACTGTCTTTGAATGGAATAACCTATGCCCAGGAAAAAAAATGAGGCATAAAGTAGGGGCAGGATATTTTGAAAGTCACCAAAGATTAAAAATATTATAAAAACTACACAATCATAGCCAGGCAAGGTGGTGCACACCTGTAATCCAAGTACTTGGATTGCAGGTTCAAGGCCAACCTTGGCTGTTTACTGAGACCCTGTTTCAAAATAAAGAATAAAATAGGGCCAGAGGTATAGCTCAGAGGCAGAATGCCTCTGTGTTCAATCCTTAGTACCATCAAAAAACCAAAAACCAAACTAAAACCTACACAACCACATCTTCCAAAACCAGCATCTGCCACATAATTCATGCAATCAACCCTCTGAATCTTCTGAAGTGAATTAACTCCAATATCCAGGTTCTTATATTACAGAATTAAAAACTGTAAAAGGGGGCAGATGAAGACATGAGCTGCTGCCTGTCACAAGTCAGTTTTCACTTCTAGTTTAACCAAGTAAATTGCCTGCTAGAAGAAAAATATCCACACACTGAAAATGCAGGGTCTCCACAACAGAACTCTCTCAATGGAGAAGACCATCATTGATGCACACTCCCAGGTAACCACATGTTGGAATGACAGGACTTTAAAGTAGACCTTTAACTATCTTCAATTACAAAGGAACACAGCTGTAATTAATTTTAAAAAGGAAGAAATCTCAGCAGAAAAATGAGACCTATTGGCATACGCTTTTAACTCTCAGTGCTTGGGAGGCTGAGACAGGAAGATCATAGGTTTGCAGCCAGCCTCAGCTAGTGAGGCCCTACCGCAACTTAGTGACACCTTGTTTCAAAAATAAAGAATAAAAAATAGGGCTAGGGGTGTAGCTCAGAGGTAGACACCCCTGGGTTCAATCCTGAGTACCACCAAAAGAAAAAAAAAAAAAGACCAAAATAGAAATTATAGAATTGTAAAATGTATCTGAAAATTAAAGAAATGGAGAGATACAGGAAATGACTAGTGAATTTGAAGATATAAATGAGAATTCTCAGGCTGGGGTTGTAGCTTAGCTCAGTGGTAGAACACATGCTTAGTATGTGCAAGGCAAGACACTAATTAGATCATCACCACAAAAAGAAAAAAAAAAAGAAATTATCCAACAATCTACAGAAGAGAGAAAAATTAAACAAACTTAACAGTGAACCAATACTCAGACTTGTGAGGCTGATATCTGAGGTCTAATATATGGCTATTTGGAATTCCAAACAAAGAGGAGAAATGGAGTTGAAAGAGACACTTGGAAAAATTACCAACTTTTGTGAATGAGACAAATGTTTACATTAAAGACATTTAGGAAATGTCAAACAGGTTAAATATCTACAACGTATGTAGAGACATCATTATTACAGTGATAGAAATGGAAAAAAAAATCTTGAAGGCAGAGAAAAATTACATATTACATACAGGGAAAGTTCGATTTTAATGACAATTAAAATCAACAAACTGATGTAACCAAGAGACAGTGGTATGGCATTTAAGTGGTGAGAAAACAAATCTATCAACTCAGAGCCCTATGTCCAGTGGAAATGTCCTTCAAGAATGAAAATAAGGCGGCACATGCCTATAATCCAAATACTTGGGAGGCTGAGACAGGAGGATTGCAGGTTCAAGGCCAGCATCAGCAATGTAGCAAGATCCTTAGTAACTTAGTGAGATCCTGTTTCAAAATAAAATAAAATAGGGCTGGGAGTGTAGTTCAGAGGCAGAATGCCCTGGATTCAATCCCCAGTGCCAAGGGTGGGGGGAAGCGGGTCTTAAGTCTATTTATCAGTTGGGTGTGATGGCACATTCCTGTAATCCCAGTACTTGGGAAGCTGAGACAGGAGGACCTCAGGTTCAATGCCAGCCTCAGCAACTTAGGGAGACCCTGTTTCAAAATAAAGAAAAGGGTCAGAGATGTAGAATGCCCCTAGTTTCAATACTCTGAACAAAAAAATAAAAAAATAAAAAAAATAAAGACATTTCAGATAAAAGGGATTGGAGAACACATCACCAGCAGACCTGCACAAGATGTTGTAAAGAAAGTTCTTTGGGCTAAAGAGAAAATATACCAGAGGAAAACTTGAATCTATGGGAAGGAATGAAGAGCTTCAGAAGCGGTGGATATCTGTCTCTATATCTACACATAAGACTATTTTTGGCTCTTAATTTTCACAAAGTATGACTAAGTACATTATCTTACAAATTTCCTAATGCATGTAGATGCAATAAGTAGGGTAACCTCGAACCCATGATCCTCCTGTCTCAGCCTCTCAAGTACTGGGTTTTATAAGCCACTGAGTCAGCCTTACATTCTATGTGAAATAATACAACATGGACATTTCCATTGGAGCTGAAACAAATATTCCCTCTGCCTCTCCATGTCTCCTGCTTCCACTACTTTCCCTTCCCCTGTCTCCCAGATGGCGTCCACATAAACTTCCCTTTACCACTTCCAACATCATACTCCAGAGGCAGAGAATTACCAGAATTCAGTCAATCTGCAAATCCCAAGGATACACCCCACGCTATTTCGAGTTGACTAACAGCTAGACTGCCAATTAAGACTCTACCTCTATGGGACCCAACGGAACCAGCTCCAAAGCTATTCCTACCGCGTATGGAGGGAAGTACACCAATGATGTGTGCATGTGTGCTCGTGTCACTTTGAGTCTCACTGCGAGATATAAGTTCAATGCACTGATGAAAGTTATTCCCATTGCAACGTCACTCTTGCTTGTGTTTTTACCTGCGATCTAGGTGGAAGAGGAGCTATAGAGGTTAAAAATATTGTCTTCCAACTGGGGGATTCACATCATCTGCAGCCCATCAGGCCCCCTGGGAAAAAAGGCACAAACTACTGATCTGAGAAATTAGGGCAAATTCTCACCTCTGTCAAACTGTCAACTTTCAACCACACTAGATAAGGCCTTCTATTTAAGAAGAATTTTGATTTGCTTATTATTTCCAAGACTTTTTGTGTGTGTGTGTGTGTGTGTGTGGTACTGGGGACTGAACCCAGAGGTATTCTACCTTCAAGCTACACTCCCAGGCTGATTTTATTTCTTATTTGGAAACAGGGTCTCACTAGATTGATGAGTCTCACTACTTGTTGAGGCTATCCTCAAACCTGCGATCCTCCTATCTCAGCCTCCCAAGTACTGGGATTACAAATGTGTGCCACCATGCCCAGCTTTTCCATGACTTTGAAAATTAACATTGTTTTTATTTTTACAAATTAATATGACCTATTATTGGCAAAATCAATTTGTGTCAACTTGTCTGAGAGATGAATTATTATGCATTGGGGAAACTTAAGTTATATATTCTCTTGCTGGTATATAAAATTCACTTAAGAACAAATCCATAGCTTAGTAAATTTTATGTAAAATTTTCCAATCATATGACTTACCAAAGCCACCTTGGTGAGAGAATTCTGGAAGTCCAGTTAGATACAGCAACGCCTCTTTGTCCCTCTCCCAGTAGCCTGTGTCACATGCAGCCCAGCTGTGGCTGAGCTCGTACTTCAAAAGCATAGAAGTGGGTTTTCATTATGGAAACAGTGGCGTTTAGGATGTTCCCAAAACAGACTTGGGTGAAGTAGTGAAGGTTTCCCCCTGATACATTTTCTTGTCTGTCTTCCTAGTGCAGATTAATTTGGATCCTTCTGCAGCACAGAAGGAAATTTTATGTTGGAAAGAAATCATCCACCCATCCATCTATGAACCCATCCAACTTACTGATACAGAGGCAATATGCAGAGTTTCCCCGCTAGACATAACTTCCCAATATCTCTAACTAAAATATCATCTTATATGCCAAGGGAAGCCCAGGGAGTAGAGATTTACGATGATGATTTGGAATAGACCTGGAGGACGTACCTTTCCATTTCATGGAACTTACACTTGGCCAAGTTTTCCAGAGTTTAAAAACATCCACGCTCCTAACAACCAAAAGGAAAACTGGCTTTATAGCGTATTCATTAAAATTTTATGGTTATTATCTACCGTATTACTTGAAGCTGTCCTACAGAAAGGTAGAAGAGGAAGAGCAATGCATGAGCTGATGTAAAACTTGTGATCCATGAGAAAGTTGGATAGAGGGAAAAACCATGTGTTTCTGATACTCAAGTCTCATACCACATTTAAGCATGTGATTCTATTTGTCTGTTTCTGTTTAAGTGCTGCAGCTAAGTGTAGCCTCAAGATGTTTGAAGGCATTTTAAAGTTTATCCAAGTGGATGCAATCCTCATCGTCTCTGCCTATCCAAACACTAAACTTGGGCACCGGGACCTTTCTAAGCATTTCAAGGACTTGGGACTGTCTGCACAGTGGTGCCAGAAGCAACCTGTTGTTTGCTTCTTAATAAAATTAAATGATAATACTGTGATCTGATATGCTTTCAAAAGGCCATGGAGCTCTGTCAGGAGCAGATCTGACTTTCAGGATGGCAGGCATCATTTAAATACCTGCTTGGCTATGACTCAACTTGAGTTTTCTATTAATTGCATAGCTGAGCCCAGTTCTCTGCTCAAGGGAAGGAATACAGAGATTCCAATTCTTTCTCCTGCCTTCCTCAGATTTCCTGGGAACACATCATTATTTTGCATGTGGAACACCCACCAATCATAAACCGCCACTTAAATAATGAAATAGACCAAAGTATGAAAAAATAAACACTGGCTGCATGTTGTACTGTTTCAAAGATTACTCACGATATAATTCATATATAATGAAGTTGAGACAGCCAAAATGAAATCTTGTCATGCAAGCCAGGGCACTTGTTAGACCTCACTACAAACACGGCGGTGCAGTTTTTATCTTTGAAGAAAAACAAACGAAGACGAGGAACGCTCGCGGGGATCCTGGGGAGGCCGTCGTGTCTAATCCGCTTCACGTGTTAAGGCTCAGTTTTCCAAATGCAAATGCTTTTCTCATTTCTTGGCAATGGAAAGCGACGATTAGATGGTTCTTACACACAGAGGGCAATGTCTGATAATCAAGAAAGTCTGTGGCCCATTTCCCTTGGGTGCCTCTGAGAATTATCACACACACATACATACACACACACACACACACACACACACACACACACACAATTAAGTAAAAATTGTACAACCGAAAATACATCCATTAGCCAGGTGTGTGAGAGCTTTTAGAGAGAAAAATGAAATTAGGAAAAGGAGGATAACAGATAGCATCACTGGACTGTGTACTGATCATTATATTAGAATCTAGGATAAAAAAAAAAACACCTATAGAATTAGAGGTCTAGACAGGAACTTGAAAATCAAGGGAGTCAGCAAATATTTAAACTGTTGCTACAATGCAAAGGTAAATTTCCCTGAGATTTACTTGGATTCATTTGTGTAACTGCCTATGTAGGCACCAGATATCAGATTATTTTTAAAATGAGAGAATTGTTTGTTTCATGACAATATAGTTTTGGTTTATAAAAATGCAAATATTCTGAAGATGGGTGGTGGTGAAGAGTGCAGAACAGTGTTAATGTACTATCAGTGAACTGTACATCTAAAAATGATTAAAATGTTAAGTTTTATATGCATGTTTTGCTACACATACAACGATCGAATGAGAAGGCAATGCTTTGAAGTCATTTTTCTAACCTTTAAAATTCTTGTTGTGGTTATATGTCATCTGGGTTGGAGCTATTTGAGTTACAGAAAAATATTAAAGAAGAATATGTGGAAGGGTTACTCTTTGGTGGGACTAAGGTTTATATCAGAAGTGATGTACTCCAACAAGGCTATGAATGATAAGTTTTTCATCTGACAAATACCAGATACTCTAATAACAGAATATCTGGTGGTTAGGGCCCTGGGCCTTGGAAATGAACTTTCTAGGTTTGAATCCAGGCTTTCTACTTTCCAGTGGTAGGCTTTTGAGAATTGACAAAGTCCCTCTAGTTTGATTTCCTCATCTGTAAAATGGAATAGTAATAGTACCCAAGGCTGTGGGGTGAGAGCCAATGAGTTCAAGTGCACAAAGAGCTTAGACAGGGCTGGAACACATCGATTCAAACAGGAAATGCAAACAGCAATCTGCTCCTCCTGCTGTGTCCTCTGCCCTGAGCACACCCAGAGCAGTGAGCGCAGGAAGCAAGTGGGTCCCACCACCACGCGGCTCCCATCAGGTCTGGCTTTCAGCAAGCAGCAGCCAGTCCTCACTAGCAGCTGTGCATCTCCACATCCACTCCTGTGTCCAAAGGTGAATTTCTCAGGCAGCAGCAGAGCCAGCCTCTGGTCTACTGAAGCCTTCCACCTCCCTATGGCCATCACAATGTCCCTGTCAATGATGATACGTGTACGACTTGGATCCTGAGAACTCAGAGAGGATGCCTAAAACACCTCTCATTGCAAGGCTGAGCACCCATGCAGCCACCTTCACGAGCTGCTTCTGGCTGCCCTTCTGATCTCCCTGGCACATCAGTATGCTCCAGATGCGCACAGTCAGAGCCTGCCGCAGAGGGATGGCCACAGTCCAGAGATGTTTTAGAGACGAGAGCCTTGGATTAACTTCCTCTTTGTAATTTCGTCAAAGCTCCGCACCCCAGTTCTCTCCTCCCTCGTGTTCCCTTCCCCCTCAGCTTCCAGGAGTTTCTACACCTCATCCATCATCATCCTTGCTTGCAGGCTGCCTGTCTCCTTTCCCCCAAATTGAAAAAGTTGGGTTTAATGCCATTGGCAAAAACAAAAACAAAAACACAAAATGGCATCTATACATGTGCTTTTATGTACATAAGGAGTGATGCTTATTTTTACATTAAAGAAATATTCATCACAATATTGACAAGTGCTTTTGTTCATGCAGGTGATGTAAAAGATGTTCTTGCCAGGTGTGGTGGTGCATGCCTATAATCCCAGTACTTGGGAGGCTGAGACAGGAGGATCACAGGTTCAAGGTCAGCCTCAGCAATTTAGTGAAGTCATTGGCAACTCAGTGAGACCCTGTATCAGAAATAAAATGATATAGGGCTATGGGTGTAATTCAGAGGTAAAACACCCCTGGGTTCAATCCCCAGTAACACATGTACACATACATACATACACAGATGCACACGCACGCGCGCACACATTCTTTTTTAGGTGTTTGCTGCAATGAGCATGCATTGACTTTGTAATAAAAGAAACTAGAGGAGTAATAAAAGAATTGATTTTTTAAGAGTCTTTGGGTGCATTCCTAACCTCAGGCTTGGATCTGGCTTCAAAAATGTCTGGTTTTGAAAACCAGTTAGTGTAACGTGCACAAGTGCATGTTTGAGGACTGCGCCGCCTTCCACTCACCCTGTTCCTGAGACTGGAATTGCTCAACCGACCCAGAGCCTGGGAATTCACTCTCTCCACAGAGTCTCGTCATGACCAACCAGGTTCCTGCTAAACTGCTTTCAACCAAGTCGCTGGGAATCATTAAGAAATCGCTGTAGGAAATTACAGCATCATTTAGGAGGCTGTTCCTTCTTTCTTACTTTATTCTCTCCAAGTAACTGGTTTGCCTTGCAGAAATCTTAAGTGAACAATTTTCCCATTTACAAGGCCTGTTTAAACCAACCGCCCTCTGTTCTCAATTCCCACAGTTGCTAATTTCTGGAAGGAGTGTTTGCTGCAAGTCTAACTCTGGGGTCACCATCCAAACCATGCACGGAAAAATGCACACTACTCCTTGGCAGGAGTGTGCTTGGCTTTGTGCAGTCATGCTGTGGGACAAAGCCTGGGGTCCTTGCAGTTTATTTTGAGTCTATCCTTAACTCTCAAAGCATTCCAATTCTATTCAAATGGTTAATGCTACAATAGCACTTACCAAGCAAATTCTATCTTCAGGCATTGCATTAGACACATAAACCATTAGAGCACACTAGGCAATCCTGAAAGTCCTTTGACTTTTCCTTTCCCGCCTCGTCTACCCACTCTGAGGCTGCTGTCTGGAGTTCAGCCATTGCTTCCTTATGCCTCTCTTCCTTCAAGGGTGGGTCCCTTTTTAGGATTTCAACTCTCACCTTCCCTTTCATGACTCCTACAGGGCAAACCTCTGGGCACCTCAGGAGTCTTCATTTTGCTTGCCTCTATTTTCTTTTTATTGGTGCATTGTAATCACACATCGCGATGAAGTTCAGGGTGATAGAGGCATTCATGCACAGTACTTATTGAGCCCTTCCCCAGTTGCCACCCCCCTCCCTCTCCACCTTCCCGTGCTCAACACAGGGATGAGCTTTGATAAGTTTGTGCACGTACATCATGACCAGTGAGGGTTTCCCTCTTCAAGTCTTCCTCCCCCCTCCCATCTCCCTCAGTTATGTCTTCTTTTTTTTTTATTGCGGTACTGGGGATTGAACTCAGGGGCATTCTACCTCCGAGCTATACCCCCAGCCCTATTTTTTATTCTTTATTTTGAAACAGGTTCTCACTAAGTTGCGGAGTGCCTCACTAGGTAGCTGAGGCTGGTTGCAAACCTGGATCCTCTGGTCTCAGCCTCCCAAATGCTGAGATTACAATGTCCTCTTTTTTACTAAAGTTTCTCCTTCTTTGGAGTCCCTCCATCTCAATATCTCCCTATCTTCCACATATGAGAGAGAAAATCCTACTCATCTCGCTCAGAATAATATTCTCCAGTTCCATCTGCAGATTCAGTGCAATCCCTATTAAAATACTATGGTCACTCTTTGCAGATATAGAAAAATTAGTCCTTAAATTCATTTGAAACAACAAAAAAACCAGAATAGCCCAAATAGTTCTCAGCCAGAAGAACCATCCAGGAAGCACCACAATGCTTGACTTTAAACCACACAAAAGCAAACACATAGACCAATGGTGTTTGCCTCTATTTTCTATAACTTTTGAAATGAGAAGATGTTATATTTTAAAACTAATGGGAAGTCAGGTGTGGTGGTGCACGCTTGTAATCCCAGCATTCGGGAGGCTGAGACCGAAGCATCCGGGTTCGCGGCCAGCCTCAGCTACCTAGTGAGGCACTCTGCAACTTAGTGAGACTCGGTTTCAAAATAAAGAATAAAAAACAGGGCTGGGGGTGTAGCTCTGAGGTAGAATGCCCTGAGTTCAATCCCCAGTACCGCAAAAAAAAAAAAAAAAAAAAAAAAAAACTAATGGAAAAATTATTTTCTTCCTGCAAAGGAGGAAAAGAGCATTCTTGACTGAAGCCAGACCTCTAAGGCAAATTATTCACAAACGCCTGCTTTTAAACATTGCTTTCTATTTTACCCACAGCAGCTGCATTTTTGGGTCACTACTATGGCAGAGACAGCAGTTTCCTCATATCTACTCCCCTCCCCTTTTCTACAGTAATAGAAACCTGAATTACAGCTGGGTAAGTAACCACCCAGAATAAAAGCAACCCTCCTCAGCCTCTCATCCTGCCAGGCAGGGTCTTGTGGATTAGCCCAGCCAACAGGACCCAAGTGGCCATGAGGTGTGCAACTTTCAGGTGGTGCCCTTACACTGAAGGTGAGATGTCCTCTCACCATTTCACCTTCCCACAGGGGGACTGTAATCATGGTGCCGGTGGTGTACCACCTTGGGCAATACGAGGTAAAGATGTGGGCGATAGCTAAGTCAGTGAACAAGGAACTGCCTCCAAGATGCTGCCCAGCTACCATGAGAGCCAAGGACACCTGATAGCTTTGAGTAAGAGAAAGGAGATTCTATCTTAAGCTATTATTGTTGGTTCCAGTTATTGGATCCTAATATACTTTCAAGGCCAAAATGACGGCAGGAATTGTATCCAAGGGAGGGAGGCTACTGAAATACAGGGTGCGTAAGCCAAAAGGGGCCCAAGAAGGTGTGGCCTTTGTTTTGCTCCAGCAACAACTGCACGTGGAGCCCTACGAAATGCTGGTCCTTGGAATGTAATTGTGCAGAACTTGCCTTGTAAATTACAATGTGGAAGGATGCTCTCCTTGACAGGGCTACTGTCTTTCCTCCTACCACACAGTAGGCAGATTTTTGTTGGCGCTCAGCCGCACTTTTCTGCACTGTATGTCATAAATGAAGCATTTCCAGAGAGATATCAGCATAGGAAAGTGCAAACACGACTTGCTGATTGAAATTTTTGCCATGTCAGTCACTTGGTAAAGTGAGAAAGCTCAGCTTCATTTGTAATGACTTAGAAAAGACAGAGAAGCCCCAGCAGAGATCTTTCATAGGTTAATCAGTGTGCTGTATCCCATTCCACACATGAATAAAATCCTTCAGGAAAATACAACTGGGTCTAAATCCCTGGAGGGAAGAGATTCAAACAACACCAAAAGTAGGATTTCTACTTCCAAATCATTTAAAGATGAGAGCAGGAATCTTCTATTTTAAATCCTGAACTTCGCAATGACCCAGTATTGCAGTAAAAAAATTTAATTCAGATTAGCCAGAAACTGGATTCAATTCAACCATACTCAATTTGGAATTTATGCATTTTCTGTGATTATCTAATTCACACAACAACCCTTTCTTACAGATGGGGAAAACCGAAGCATACAGCACTTCACTTGTCCAAATTAGTAGCTGAGCTGCAGTGCGAACTCAGGCTGCTGGGCTCCAGAGGTCCCCTCTACCCTGAACTGGGCCGCACAAGAGACAGACAAGATTAACAACTGTTCCTCACTGACAAGGTGGGAGAAGTATACAAGCGCAGTGAGGGATGGCACTAGACAGAGCATTAAAGGCATCATAACAAACATACAACGAGCTCTCTCAGTAGAGGGAAGAGTAGTAATTCACTTTCAGGAGCCAGAGAGATATGCAGCATGTTAGAGTTGTCCTTCCCCAAGCAGACACCTCAGGCTCCATGGAAGGCATCACCTTATATGGGGATGTACAGGAACATCAGGATAACTAAGTAACAGCCCCAGTACCAGCCTGGTCCCTAAACGATGTCTCTACCACACGATCTCAACTTCCCTGTGGGCAATGACTTCCTTCATCTCTGGTTCAGGATATCCTCTGACAGCCTGTAGGATGTGTTTCTCAAATCTTAACTTTCTATTTGGGTCAGGAGAGCCACAGTACATGAGTGGAGGAGAAGCTGGGGGGCAGAAACAAACTACAGGCAGAGTATGTAAAAAAGACAACTGAAATATTTCATCTTAGAGATGAACAGGGGTAATGAGAAATGAAGATGGACTTTGAAAAACTGTTGGAGGCAGAATCTATATGACCTTCCTAACACACCAGATGTAGAGAAGAAAACCAGGGCCATTTGAGTCTGGAGATTTAGTTTAGTGTCACTGCCTGAAGGGTGATCCTGTCATTAGCTAATATGAGTTAAAAGGGAAGAGAACTAAATACGAAAGATTTTTGAAGCACAAACATCGGGATGACTAGAAGATATTATGTCCAATTGGAATGATTGTTTGATGTGTTTGAAGCCTTAGGCAACTCAGGGTGAGAAGGTGGAGGTGCTGAGAAAATTCTCTCAGGAATAGATACAGCCGAGTGGTGGATACAAAAACCGAGGGAGGGTGAACCCTGAGGATGTGACCTCGGGACATGTCCTCCTGGAAGTACTGAGTCCCATCAGGAAGCCGGAAAGAAAAAGAACTAATAAGAGAAGTGACATCAAGAAGCCAACAGGAACCGGGTGTGGTGGCACATGCCTGTAATCCCAGTACTAGGGAGGCTGAGACAGGAGGATCACAGGTTTGAAGCCAGCCTCAGCAACTTAGCAGGACCCGCAGCAATTGAATGAGACCATGTTTCAAAAGAATTAACAAAGGGCTGGGGTGTAATGCCCCTGGGTTCAATCCCTGGTACAAAAAAAAAAAAAAAAAAAAAAAAAAGGATGAACTACCTCTAGTATACCTCTTTAGATACCACCAGTATGGCATGTTCTTCATGACAGTCCAAGATGTGCAGCCCTGCCCTCCTGGTACCTAAGCTCTCAGCCAGCGATGTCCTTTATCTGGACAATCATGTTGTAGCTCTCAAGCACTATCACATGTTGGTCAATACATGGCTACACACAAGGACTTCCAAAGCCCAGGTCCGTTGTACCTGTTTTCAATATAATATAGGCTCCTTTATTGCTGAAGCATAAGACAATTAGAAAAGAACTGCCCCCCATCTCTCCATCGAGTCTATCATGAGCTTTATGTCTTTTTTTCTTTTTGCAAATTTTAAGAGTTAGTGTCTTGAGAGTAAGTCTGACTGCCAACACAAATTATGGTTTGGGGTTCTGTGATACAAGTTCTTCCCAGAGAATATCTTTAGGTTATGGGAGGACATGCTACTATGGGACACCGGCCATCTGTTGACCACGAACCCCCAGAGCACAGGGGTTGAGCTCTGGTCGTCTCGAGCACTTAGCCCAGTGTATCAACTATCACAGATGCTCAATCTCTTTTTACAGAATTGGACTTGGCTAGAATTCCTTCCTTGGGAAGAACCCAAGACGTTATTTATAAAAGTAAGGTTTATGGCATTCTCTCCTCTTTTCCCCTTTTGTTTTATCTCTTCTGGTCTCCTGTGGGCTCTTATTTCTTTCTTCCTCCTTTTCTGTATCACAGGGTACAGAAGGAATTTGGGATTGACAGGAATAACGAACTAGCTCAAAACAGTGCCAACTGCCATAATGTTTCTTGTAGGAAATAATGATAAACCAACCATGTTTACCATCTTCTGCCTCACAGGACTGAAAATGTCCAACCTTGTTGGAGTAGATGCCATCCACTCTGCTGTTTGTGATGAAGTACTGGGAAAGCCAGGTGGTCCAGGCAAGCTGTCCAACACTGCTTATGGGTACAATGGGATCCTGAATCCTGGGGCTGATGGGTAACCTGGCCACCCTGCCCAGGATGAGGAGCTATCCTGGGACATTCATTTTGTCCTCTTGTTGAGTGGTTATGAGGGTCTCTGTCTTTAAGATGCCTGATTGAATCAAAACTATTAACAAGGTCAATAGGGAAACAGGTGCAGAGCATCAGGGTTATAGGCAATGGCCTTAAAGAGAGAAGGACATGAACTTCGGACCTGATTCCACTACTCATTTTGTCAACTGATGGAAATTACTATAAGCCAACATACCAGTTTCTTCCACAAAGTAGAATGTCATTTTTTTTGTACTGGGGATTAAACCCAGGGGCATTCTATCCCCAAGCTACACCCCTACTAGCCCTTTTTATTTTGAAACAGGGTCTTGCTAAGTTTCTGAGGCTGTCTTCAAATCTATGATTCTCCTAGTCTCTGCTTCAAAGTTTTGGGATTCCAGGCATGTGCCACCATGCCCAACTCCACTATACTTAAGAGTGATCATGAATGTTAAATGAGATGCAGAACATATCTAGTAGAGTGTCCATTGTATAGTAAACACCCAGCTAAGGGAAATAGTAATAGTATTAACAGTAATTGTTATCATCCCTCAGTATAGGAGTTCAAGTTAATATTAAACAAGTGTTTGGCAGAGTCATGGTGAAGCACTTTGAAGTCCATGAATGCTAAAGATTAAACATTCCTTTAATTTACATGGAATCAACAAATAACAGTTGAGTATGGACCTTGGGCAAGTCATTCGTAGATGCCTCAGGGAAACGCAGTTATAAGATACAAAGAATTTATGCTACCATTCAGGACAGAGGAAACGTCCCTCAGCAAAATGAACTTAATAATAAAATGCCCAAGATACCAAAAAGCATTCAGTTCATTAACAGTTTCCAAAGATTGGAGCTGACCCAGCTGGACATGGTCTGAGAATTCTTCTGGGATATGGTTTGGTTCTCAGGGAATGGATAAGACTTCTTAGGGCAGAAAGAAGACACTCAGGAAAACCCGCAAGGGTGTTCATTACCTTGGCCTAATGGCACAGCACTGACTTGTCTGTTACATGGTGATGGTCATCAGTGCCTTATTTACTGGAACTTCTAATTAGAAAATTATTCCTTGAACTAAAGGACCTAGCCTCTGTGCCTGTGGTCCACAGGTCCATCCAAAGAAAGCTACTCAGACACGGTCCCCTCTGGTCAGGGAGCATGGATGTTCTAGCTCTGTACCCTGAGGCAACACTCCTGCCCCTCTATGTTAGAATGACTGGAGGAGCATCACTCACAGCCAATTCAGCCACTTCTCCCAATACACATCCAGGTGCTGGACCAATCATGACTCCTGTCTAGGGCCCTCCACTACCAAGCTCCCAGTGAGCAGGCTTGTCAGCCTTGGTGGTAGAGTTAGCGCTCTAGCAGGTGGTCCAGAGAGAACGGGCTAACATTCTGAAAGACATTAAGGGAGGAAACTGGGCACCCAAAAAAATCCTAAGGTAGACACAGGAGCCGCTCCCAGGCCCACTCCGTCTTCTGACACTTCCCTAGTTCTAGCTCCTGATATCTTCATGACCTCTCCCTTTATTATGGAGATTCACATGGCATTTCTGTTCTTTGCAACCAAGACTATGTTCTTTTCCAGCTATCCTGGTGACATATAAAATACCCAGTTCGGGGGAATGATAAAAGCATAAAAGGCTTCGGATTTAGGCATTAACCACAGGCAGGTTTCCATGAGTGCTGTGTGTTCCATCAAAAGCTCCAATTTCTGTTTTGTGGACAAAAATCAATCAGATGGCTTAAATATAAACATTTTTAATCACAGCGAGATGGAGACTCTGAACAGCAGTCAAATGTCCAGGTGTTTTGCAGCACTAGTGAATTATTTACTGGCAACCTTGACAGAGAGCTCGAGTGCAAGGCTTAAAAACAAGAAACCATCTGTACCAGGCAGAGCAGAGCAAGCAGAAGAGTCAGGAATATGCATCTCATAAATGTGAGCTTGCCTTAAATTACAGGAAAGCTCTGGTGTCTTTGGCAACTTTAGTGCATAATTCACTGGCAATGCTGTGCTGTGTTCTGTCTTGTTTGACTTTCTTTGGACTCTGATCTCAGTGAGAAGAATCCTCCTATGGGCTTCATTAGAGAGACTAAGTGGTAAGACTGATAGATGCATTTGTTCCATGCAGGTGACTGCTCATGTTATATTATTAACCAAATCACCTCTCCCAGATCTTAGAAACACTTTCTCATGGGGTCTTTTGATGTACTCTAAGGCCCCATGGCTCTCACAATTTGGAGAGAGCAGTCTTTCTTTCTTATCCCAAGTAAAGACAAAGAGCAAACAGTGCCAGGTGATCCAACGAAGAATGTAACCTTGAAAACTTCCCATAGAGGGTTCAGTGTTGAACACTCAGACATCCCAAGCCTTGCTAGAAGGTCTAGTGATAGAACATCCCATCACTAAATTCTAGGGTGTGGTGGTACACGCCTGTCATCCTACTACTTGGGAGACTGAGACAGGAGAATTGGAAGTTCAAGGCCAGCATGCATAACTTAAGAGCCAGTTTCAAATAAAAATAAGATAGGGCTGGGGGTGTAGCTCAGAAGTAGAGCGCCCCCGGGGCCAATCCTCCCCACCATTGCAAAATTCTAGGACACAGTCAAGAGCCCACAAGGAGAAACAGACACTGTAATAAGATTTCACTCTTCTAGGGTATCACTTGTAAGAAGGATAGCTTTCAACTAAGAGGAGTAACTTTTGCATGGAATTTCAGGCACCGTAATAAAGTGAAGAATCCCAAATATTGTGGTGGGAGTGGTGGTTTGCGTGGAGAGGAAGGAGGATGTGCTTTCTGATGTTTAATAAATGACACTAAGTAGGTGCTGTCTTCTTTGGACAGAAAAGTGGCCCAGGGGACCAGAGATATCACTTCCTCACTGGGGAGACAGATCTCTCCAGAGCCCAAGTACGTTTGTGCATGGTGGTGGGAATCCAGGTATAGACAAGAAGAACCTCCCAAAGGAGGCATGATTGCCTCCTTTGGGACTTCTCCTTTGGGGCCAGGACCTTCCAGGGACTAGAGTTTAGGGGACCTTGGACAAGTACGGAGAAGGCCAGCGGGGAGTACATATTATGGAATCATGGTCCGCTCCTCTGTGGTAGGCCCTTAGGCCCTCCAGCCTTGCAGGCTAGCATTGACAGCTCTCCCCACCAGGGGAATGTAGCAAGACTATCCTGAGGACCCCCTAGACCACCCACAGGTCCACAAACATTCCACTAATGCCGGCCAGAATCTGCTCCTACTTGGCAATTGTGGCCATGGGCTATCTGTTGACCAGCTGGACCCAAAGCAGAATGTCCTCCCCCATCTCCCAGAAGACCTGTGGAAGTGGCAGTTTCCCATCTTGTGACTCAGTTCTGGGAAGTCACTGTTAGCAAAACCCTGTGCCACCCTTTCTGTGATTCCACTACCACTGGGAAGAAGCCCTCACAGCAGGGGGATGAGATTGGGCGGATGCTGGCCAGGCCTGTGCCTTTTGGCTTGTTGCCCTCTTTTTGCTGAAACGTGCGTTGACTCGGGCTGGTCACGGTTTCTTGGGTGTCTAGAAGCCTTCACAGGTGTAGATCCATAAATGACAGCCAGTGTCATCCAGAAAACTGTCAATGGATATCCTAAGTCTTCACCTTACTTTCCTAATGAGATGGCTCTGCCTAGACACTTCGTTTGATAAGATCTGGAGGTCAGGTGGATTGGGGGCGGGAGATCCTTAGCCTAGTGGACACATCACAAGGGCACCAGCGCTGGTCAGCATTTGTCATTCCCTCGCTGTTCACCCAACCATGTGCCATCTTCCCTGTAGCAGAAAGAAGCCTTATCAGCTCCATTTTGTAGTCTTGGTAATGGAGTGTCAGACAACTTAATCTTGCCCAAGGGCATATGGAGAAGAAGGGTTAGATGTAGGATTTCAATCTCCAAAGCATTGAGCACAGCGTCTGGCTCAGAACAGATGCTCATTGACAAGCTCTGCATGACAAGATGCACAGATGTGGACTTCCCGGGCCTTTGCTAGCAAAGCTTGCTCTGAGCACGAAAGCTCCAAGGTGCTCAGCTGGAGCATCCAGTTGATGGGGTTTTTCAGGATTATGCTGGAGTTGGTCCCTCCTTCCTAGAGACAGCACCTCTGCTTCCACCCTCTGGCTCTCGAGGGCCTATGGTTACTACACTAGAGAGAACAGTGGAAAAGCCAGTCTGTCCTTCCCAAGATGAAGGTCAGGACAAGCTGATTGAGCAGCCTGGTATAAAGTGAGGGAGTTGGAGAGCTGTGATGCTCGGGAGAGGTTAAAGCTCTCAGGTCTTCACCTGCCAAGAGCTCAAGTGTGGCTAGTCCTGCTCTATTTGACCTCCAACATACCTGGTCCTAGTCCTTTTTTATTTTTGCGATACTGGGGATTGAACCCAGGGGCATTCTACTTCCAAGCTACACCCAGGTTCTATTTTTTTTAAAATTTTATACAGGGTCTCATTAAGTTGCTGGGGGCCTTACCAAATTGCTGAGGCTGGCCTCGAACCTGCAATCCTCCTGTGCCAGCCTTGCCCTACTCTAAGGATTCAGTGGTTCAAGCTCAACTTCCTCTTCATCCTTTCCTTCTCCTCCTCCTGGAAGCCCTTCCAGAATTCCTGTTTATCAGAAGGGGATGTCCACTTCCTCTGAACCTTTACCTTTTTGCCATCTGCAATCTTAGGATATTGGGGGCATGTGGAGAGGAGAAAATAGGTGGTTCTCAAGCCTGGCTGCATGCCAGAACCCATTAGAAAAAAGTCTAAAACATGTGTTTTGATGGAAAAAGGCCTGTGCCCAGGCCCAGTCACAGAACAATTGAATCAGAGTCTCTGGGATCGAACCAAGAATCAGCATTTCTAGAAAGCAGACAAGACTGAGAAACAAGGCTGCAATGGCTTTTTTTTTTTTCTCCAACCTCGTTGGCACTCAAGGGCAAGTCCCTGGCCTTGAGTAGCACTGCCCTTTAGCCCCCAGCCCAGGCCCCCACTCAGCGCTCCTCCAATGCCTTCCTAGGGACTGCACCCTCACCTTATGATCTAAACAATCCCCTGGTGGACTATGGGGCACGGTTTGCTTTTTTATGTAAGGTGAGGGTCACATGCGTGTCATCCTCTGATTTGGGCAACATGAGGAGAACATGAATTTCCAAAGAAAATAATCTCCCCATTCCGAGTTAACATCCCAAGGGAGGAACAGGCTCTGTTGTTGGTTATCTCCTGCTTCCAATTAAGGAGCCTCCAGCCAGACTCCTTCCAGCGCCTCTCAGGCCCAGGCCTTGTAAATGGCACACTTTCAATTATTTATCTAAACAAAGGTGAGCCAGAGGGCAGCTCCAAACACTCTCCTAGTGGTGAACTTGAGCCCAACTCCCAGCCCTTGGAATTCTCAAGCTTACATGACTTGACTTTGTGGATCTAATTTCCTTAAGGAAAAAAAAAAGGCACATTAGGGACAAAGCCATAAATTCCATCTCAGAAATGCAAAGCGTGCCAGAGAGGAGCTATAAGAACGCCATGCGCCTCCACCAGCGGCGTTTTGGTTGCTAGGCTGCAAAAATCAAACAGCTCAAACTCACTAGCAGGAAGGAAGGCCGGCTGAATCCCTTCCAGCGCTGAGCTGTGTCTCCCATCACAGGACACATAACCTTCTGAGCCACCAGTGATAAACTGTCTTGCAAGGGGACAGACACCATAAAACAGCAGCCCACAAATGTAGTGAGAAGAAAGAGGCTCTTGACTTCCCCTCAGAGTCAGGCTTTCACCTGCTTTTCCTCTTTGTGGGTGTCTTGGTTGGCATTCTCTCTGCTATAATCCAAAGCAACTGACCACACAGCTGAGAGGAAAGAAGATTTGCTCACAGTTTTGGGGGATGTGGGGTTTAGTACCCTGTAAGGTTTGCGTCTAGGGCTCTCAGGGCATGTTGGCCAGGAGCAGAGAGGGATGGAGCAAGGGCTCTGATCTCACATCATGGAGGCCAGCACCAAGAGAGCAAGCAAAGGGATTCAAAGACAAAAGCACAACCCCTAAGGCCACACCCCCAGGGGCCCACCTTCAACAGCCACATCTGTCTAGGTAGCCACCCAGTAAATCCATTGCAACAGATTTACCCACTGATGAGATTACAACCTTCATGACTGAATCAACTCTGCTCATTAATATACTAGCTCTTCAGGGAACATTCTGCATCTAGCCGTAATAGTAGGGATGGATTTGTGACTATTCCCTTGAAGGAGTAGCATGTGATGTGGCTGCTGTGACATGGGTATAATTGGTGACTGTGAGTGAGGCAAATGGGAGCTGCCCAGGTGGAAATCAAGCCCTGGAGACTCACCATCAGGTGTCATTGACAGTAATGAGAGTCTGAATGCTCTGCCTGGAAGGCAGAAGAGCTGGGTATAATAGCAGAAGCAGCAGCAACAGTGGCTAGTATTCACTGAGTGTACATTATGCCCTCCATTATCTTGCTGAGCATTTCAATCTGCAGTACTACAGAGAGGCAGCATCCTTCCTTGACAGATCATAAAAACAGGTTTGGAGAAGGTAAGCAACTTGGCCAGGTCACGCAACCAGTAAATGACAGAGCTGGAATATGTGCCCAGATCTGACCGACTCCAAAGCCCAGGTTCCTAATTTTGCTTTGCTCTAACTCCTTTGGCCTGAGGACTGGCACTGGAACATGTTTCTGGCATGTTTTTACCTTTCTCCATCCATGCTGCCAGCTACCTTTGTTCTGACTTTAAAATCTCTCATCCTTACCCTTGTGAGCCTCTTAATTCATTTTCCTGCCTCTGGTCTTATTCTGTATTCCATCAAGTGCAAATATTTTTAAGAATATCTTTTTATTACCCCATGTAATATAATCACTTGGCTCCCACTGCCTACAAAGTCAAGTCCAAATCCTTTGCAAAGCCTCATGACACTCTTTCAGGCTTTTCTGTATTGTTTCCCACTGTCGTCAGTCACATCGTATGTCCAGAACATTCCCTGAAGGGCCTCATCTCCACACCTCACCGTCCACCTATGGGGGCCTAACCCAGAAGACACCCTTGGTAAAACATTCTCTCTTCCTTCAGCTAAGTTTTGGTGGCACCTTTATCTTTCCATCCAGACCATGAACTAGAAGCTAAGAGGCTTGTCTTGTCCATCTTTATAATTTCCCTACGATCTGGCAGAAGGGAAGTGCCAAATGCGTTCCGTGGCCAATTCACTCACTGAACAGAATCTCAACGGTGGAAAAACCATTATCAAACATCACTGAGTTTTTCACAGCTAAATATATATACATGGGGTCCCAGTGTGACCAATTTTTATAATTCTCAGTTTTACAGATTTTATGTATCTCTGGAATAACCCCAAGAAACTAAGTTTAAGAGGTTAAGTTCTAACCTTACACATGTTTTCTTGACATTGTAGTCCAGATTTATTCCATTTCAAGTATATTCCTCAATGAAAGTTAATCATCATTAGTAGTAGTTCTGATCCTAGAATGTCTTTTTCCCCGTGTGATTTTCTTAATTCAGGATTCTAGTTGATCATTAGTACCCTCATCTGATTAAAGAGTTTATGCTTTACGTTACTTAAGTTGAAATTAAACAGGGTATGCCTTCCAAGTACTAACTAGACAGTTGTGTTATTTTTTATTTATTAGTAATGGGGATTGAACCCACAGGTGCTTTACCTCTGCACTACATCCTCAGTACTCCCCCATTATTTTGAAACAGGGTCTAAGTTGCCCAGGCTGGTCTTGAACCTGTGATCCTTCTGTCTCAGCCTCCCAAGAACAGGGATTACAGGCTTGCATTACCACACCTGGTTGGCAGTTGTATTTTTCCAGGTAGATTTCATAGCAACTTCTCTGAAATGACAACCCACTGGAGTCTGGGTTGTTCTCCTGCCTGCCCCACGGGAAATGGAGCCTATCTATTCTCTGCCCACACTTCAGGATTTTGATATCCTCTCCCTCTTTGATGCCTCCTCTGGCTAAGCCAAGCAGGCAGTAACCACCCATTCCCCTGAAATTCCATACCCCTGGTTCTCTGGGCCACTTGGATTCTGTCAAGTTTGCATGTAACAAATCCCACTGGAAAGACACTTCCATGGAAGGTAAAAACTTTGGCCACCTCCTTGCCAGCGCTTGAAGGCCTCCTGAGCACTGGGTGATGGGTTTACCCCTCTGGATCTTCATTTTCTCATTGCGAAATGAGAAAGACTAGCTGGGTTCAATGGCCACTCTGCTCTTTTTCCAGTCCTAAACTTCTATGAAAAATGCCAGATATCTGGATAATGCTTGAAAGCTCCCTAGTGAGATGGAAGGAGAAGTGGGAAAGTGGAGAACCTTGGGCCGCATTCAAACTATTAAGAGTTGAAAACAATGATTTGTCTCTTATGTTCTTTGTCATCTTCCTAAGGCCTGCACGATGACACCCTCAAACTAAACACGAGGCTGAGCTCCAGCCCAGCAGGAGGAGAGTCCAGGACTGGGCCCGATTCCATGGATTGTATTAAAACGATGCTGTGAAGCATTCATCATTGAGGAGTTGGGCGATCATGCCTGTATACAAACATGGAATTACACATGCAAGACACCCTGCTTACACATTCCTTTCCGTCATAACCAACCGGTGTGAACTCCAGACACAATGCTTTAGAGATAAGCCACTGTGCGCCCCCCACCCCCTGAAATGTGAAAAATAGATGCTCAAATTCAATTTGGCAAGAGAAAGGGAGAATTGGAGCATTGGCCATTTTCTTACCAAGTTATCCAATTTCATATCTCCTAAAATAATAAAGGCATGTTAAAATGAGAACCAAAACAAGAGTCATTTAGGACACAAGATAAATATAGCAGAAGTTTAGGCTGAAGAGGGCTTCTACGGTTGAACGCTTTATTCCTGCCTGCTGAACTCAAAAGGGAGGTAATAATGAGTTAGTTCGAATATAGGTTTTCACAGAAAGTAAAAAAATTACCAAAGAGATGTTCACCATTCAGGATCCCAACTCCATATGGAGGGCAAATTAGAATTCAGATACTTTTAGGAGGGGTTGTTTACACAGGGAATCAAGGGAGGAGGGGATGACGAAGGCAAGTGCGACAGAGCTATGTGGGTTGAACATTACCTTCCTCTCCCAAATTCACATCCACCCAAGAAGCTCAAAACAGAATCTTATATGGGAACAGAGTTTATGCAGGTGCCAATCAAGATTGAGATAAGATTGCACTAGATGAGGGTGAGCCCTCAGTCTATATGACAGTGTCTTCTTAAAAACTTTTATCGGCACATTAATAATTCTACATCCCAGTGAGATTCAAAGTGATAGAAACACAGGCACAGCACTTGATGTGTTTCCCCCTGAATCCCACGCTGCTCCCCCTTTCTTTCTCCCCATCCATGTTAGTGAGATTGATCATAACATCTTCATGTACAGACGTCACCTGATTTGGACTGTTTCCCTCCTCAAGCCTCATTTTATATAGCAGTGTCTTAATGAGATCAAAGTGGACAGAGACACAGAGCAGATGGAGATGTAAAGATGGGGGCAGAGATGGCCTTAGGTATCTGTAGTCAAGGAACGCCATGGACTGTTATAATTGCCACCAACAGAGGCATGGGACAGGGCTCCCCCACCTCACCCCCAAGACTTCCAGATAACCCCGCTGATACTTGGATTTCAGACTTCTGGCCTCCTGAAGTATAAGACAACAAATTTCAGTTGTTTGAAGCCCTCTTGTGATCATTTATCATGGCAACCCAAGGAAACTAAGATACCACCTCACTTCAAGGGACAAAAGAGGGAAAGATAACCAAGCCCAGTAGGAGACAGCACGCTGGGCAGACCACTTTAGGTGCAGCAATGACATTCGAACTGGTCTGCAGCAACCTTGCAAGAAGGGGAGCCCTGCTGGCCAACACAGACAGGCCAGCCTCTTGGAACAGGGGGCAGGAGGTGGAACAGAGGAAGGTGCATGCATCTGGAGGTGAAGGCAAAAGATCAAATCTACAGCCATCACCTCTGGGATGACACGGCTGGAAAGTATCATCCTAAACCTTTACTTCCTATAAAGCAACTATTATTCTCCACATGAATAAATGGCATTAAAGACCTAGTGTATCTGTCTCTCTCCCTCCCCCTAGTCCTCCTCCCTAGCTGAGCTTTCCTTAATTCCAGTCTGCTTCTGCACACTCTCCTGCCTCCACATTCAGCCTTCATGGTGGCATTTCCTCTAACTGCCGGTTCCCACATCCGCAGCCGACATCTCACTCCAGCCTGAGTCCCGATTTCCAGTGACCCCAAGAAATCTTCACCAAGGAATCTCATAAACTATTCAGAGTCAAAACACATCTAAAAAGCAACCATATGTTTTTTTTCCAAAACCAACATCTTCAGAATGTCTCATCTCATTTCTCTAAACCATCGAGACACAAATCCTCTAATTCCTTCCCTTTTTTCAAATGTCGGAGCCTATCAATTTTAATGTGATTCTTCTCACGTTATTTCCCTCCATTTCTACCCTGTCCTTGCTTGCACCCAGGCCACAGACATCGGCAAACGACCTCTACACTGGTATTCACCACCACACTCAGACCCTCCAGCTTGACTATGGCCAAAGCAATACTTGACGTGCCATTTCTTCTATGACCCATCTGCCTCCTGTCCTCCTTTATCAGAGCCAATTACCTTCTCCCTGGCTTCTGAGCATCCTCATATTCTACTCCACTTTTCCAACCTATGTCCCAACCTGTGTCAATGAGGAGCTTACTGTGTTCCAGCTGCTGAGCTGCCCCGTCCTCACACCGTGCTTCTGCCTATCCCTAATGCCAGCAGCTACCTAAACTCAGATCCCAGGTTCCCCCGAAAACCCAGCTCATCGGAGAGCATTTGTTCACAATCTCACAACATGCACAATGTTTCTTTTGCAATTAGTAAATGCACACTTGATCATAAACCATGAGTCTTTTAGATTCTTACTTTCAAAATGAATCTGCAAGTGACATGCTGTGGTCATTGGTGTTTCTCTGGGGCAAAGAAAATATTGTAGCACAGTACCCAAGATCTTGGGCTTTGGAGTCAGACATATCTCCTGCATTAGAGTTCAAATTTACCCATATGCTGTCTGCATGACTTCAGATCTCTGTTCTGTGCTCAGTTTTTCTCATCTATTAAATGGCAATTTGAAATTTGCCTCAATTTGCAAAGGTAGAAAGAGACCATTTATGAACAATGCTTAGCAGAGTGCAGACCTAAACACTTTTATTTTGGTACTAGGGATTGAATTTACAGGCATTCCACCTCTGAACTACACTCCTAGCCTTTTCCATTTTTTATTTTGAAACAGGGTCTTGCTAAGTTGTTGAGGGTTTCAGTAAATTGTTGAAGCTGGCCTTGAACCCTCAATCCTCCCAACTACTGGGATTACAGGCGTGTGTCACAATGTCTGGCAAAGTTAGACTTTTTGCAGTACTGGGGATTAAATCCAGAGGCATTCTACCTCCAAGCTCTACCCCCAGATCTATTTTTATTTATTTTGAAACAGGGTCTAAGTTTGGGAGAGCCTCACTAAGTAGCTGAGGCTGGCTGCAAACCTGTGATCCTCCCATCTCAGTCTCTCAAGTACTAGGATTAAAAGTGTACACCACCATGCCCAGCTAAAGTTAGACTCTTAATAACAGGAAAGCCATGTAACTCATACTCAAGGCCAACAGGTGATTATGATTTTTAACCATTTGCAGCCCAGGTAAGAGCAGAGATGGCTGCTGGGTTACATCACCTGGTACCCATTGTCATTTGCCTTGTTTCAAGGCCAACATTTTTGCTCAGCTATACCGAGTATGAAAACAAGGACAAATGCAACTTCCAGATCACAGTTTTCCTAATTAAACCAACCTGGGACCAATGCTTCTGCGGTTCCCAATCTGTCCTTTGTCCTCAATGAACAGACGAGGCACAGAAGGTAGAGACTGTTATATTGTTTCCCATATTTATCAACACGGTTAGATGACTCTTGGGCATTGATTACAAGCCCAAATCAAAAGTAAACATAAAGGTAATCTCTATAGAACTGCAAATCTGAGTGAAAAATTAAGTGCACGTATGCAGTAGCTATAATGGATAACAATCTATGATTAAAATTTTTTTTAAAAAATCATATACATCAATCACCATCATTAACATGTTAAAAAAAAAACCCTGGCAGTTATATTTCCATTCTTATTGTGTATTCATAGATGCATGATGAGTATTAAAATGCTATCATATTTTATTTTGAAAGTAATTAATACCAGGGGACAAAAAAAAAAAAAAAAAAAAAAGGAAAAACAAAGAATTTGGTTCTTAACCAGAACTCCTCCTGGGCACACATTGAAACAATGAGACTTTGGATCCATTCTGAATCTAGCACATTTCTGAAGTTTACAGCAGCATACCGCTTAAAAGAGGATCTTTGGTGCCCAGTGGAAAGGAGCCATTTTGTACAGCAGGGAATTAGAAAACAATCACTTCATGTGTGCTCTGCGCTGACTTTTCTGAAATCCAAATGCATTCTTCTCTCTGAAAGGTATTTTTAGATAGGGCTGATTTTCTGAATGTCATTATTAATGAGCCAGGGGTGGGAAGGAATAATGGCTGAAGTGACCCTAGATGTTTTCAAAGTGATGTAGTGGGGTGACTTAAGGGGAAGGCTGGAGGACGGAGTGACTGTGCATTTCGCTGGACATGGACGCTGGGCTCTCAGGGCGAGAGGCCAGCCAAAATCCAGCAAGTGCCAACACCGGACCACAGTGATGCTGGGAGTTCCAACTGTGAGGGGAACCATCGCCGAGGCAGGATCCAAATACTGCTGATACCGGGAAGTCCAAATGTCAGACTGTGAAGGACAAATGTCCTCGAATCCATTCTGCATGGCTGTCAATTATCACTGCCCTGTGAATGGTAGAAGAAACCGGCTGCCATGTGTGTGGTGTAAGCTCTCAGGTAGACAGCAGGGTGGTGTGTTTATTAGGCTTTCGTTATATTTGGAATTCAAAAGACCACCACCTCTACTACTGATGATGCTGTCTTATTGAGTGTGAGATGATTACCAATGGTGAAATGAACCATTAGTCACCTAACAGAATTTTTGCATGTGCATGGTACCGAGAATTGAACCCAGGAGAGTTCCACCTCTGAGCTACCCCTCCAGCTCCACTTGATTTTATTCTGAAAATGGATCTGAGTTGCTGAGGCTATCCTCGGACCTGCAATCCTGTGTTAGCCTACCACTTAACTTGGATTACAGACGTGTACCACCAATGCTCAGCATAACACAGCTCTTAAAGCTGCCCATTAATGCTTCATTATTATTCAAGTTTTTACCAAAGTAATTCTTTTAATCCTAATTAGAAGTCACATCACAAGGTGCGTACACTTTTTTTAAAAGTAGATTGGTGGAGAGTGGCCTCAAAACACTTTCACGAGTAGAGCCCGACTCCTCTAAATTCCTTTCCCCACTGAGCGTTGTCAGCAACTCTGCCTTATTACAAAATATTGTCCTTCCTCCTGTCAGGAGCATGGGTGACGGAGACATTTAAAAGGAGAACTCCTAGCCGGTTGGGGCATGGTGGCGCACGCTTGTAATCCCAGCATTTGGGAGGCTGAGGCTGGAGGATCCAGGCCAGCCTCAGCTACCTATTGAGGCCTTCCGCAACTTAGTGAGGCCCTGTTTCAAAATAAAGAATAAAAAATAGGGCTGGGGGTATAGCTCAGAGGTAGAATGCCCCCAAGATCAATCCCCAGTACAGCAAAAAAAAAAAAAAAAAAAAAGAACTAAAAACAGTAAGTTCTTGGTACAAGCCCCTGCAGCAGGCCGTCTGAGTGCCCGGAGCCTGCCTGTACCCTGCTCTGATGCTGCTGAACACAGGCCTGGCCCCCTCCCCATGACCACTACATGATGCTTTAGTGTCTTGGAGACTTTTCTTTCCAGCAGCTGAAATACTGATGCCAGTTTTGACAGCGATATGCCCACTCTCTGTGCACTGGCAGATAGCGGCACCTGTACCCGAACTGCTACCTGGCTAATAGTGAATAAAACATGCATCCGAATTTCAGACAGATAAAAATGCAGTGTCTTAGACTGGATGACAGTTGAATGAGCTTAATGATCAGTATTAGGTTCTAGGGAATTTGACCTCCTCCTAACTCCTCTAAATGCCACTTTTTGGAACCCCTCCCTGTCCCATCAGAAGACTCCAGCCTTGAAGGGCTCTAAGCAGAGCTGGGCTGAGCTAACCAAATTTTCTTAGGAGTTTGGGGGGCAAGAGATTGATGCCATCAGTCAGCCTTAGTGAGAAGTAGGCACTGGCTGCCTCTTTGGCTGGGAGCAGCTATTTGGGGAGCCATGTCAGTTGAACTGGCACGGGAAGATGGGCAGGGCAGAACGGGGCAGGCCCAGAGAGAAGCCATGAGAAGCTGCAACAGGTGTTGGAGACCGAGGTAATGACCTCAGCCTTTGATTCTTGTTCTTGTGAGGCACATGCGTCTCACATTTTCTGTCTCAGGGTTCAGTGGTTCCTTTATGCTTATGTTCAGTCCCCATGGTCACCTGAGGTAGGACATGCAGGTTTCTGCCTTAAGCAACTCTAAGAGTCACAGCAGCAGAGGCTGGAAACGAGCTACCCTCATGCTCTTCCCCTAGGGCATCCTTGCTTGATGCGGGCCAGCCTGGGGCGAGGCAGGGAAGAGTCCTGAGGTCCTCAGCCCATAACCAGGGGGCCCCCTCTCCCAAGGGACTTGCCAGAGTCCTGCTCACAGAAACAGCATGCTTTCCAAGATGAGATGAAGCTGGGCTGTCCACAAGGGGAAAAGAAAGCACCAGGTCGCTTGGCAGGAGAAGAGCAGGCCCCGGGCTTGCACTGGAGGGGCAAGGCGGGGAAGAACACAGGCGCCATTGCTTCCCATCACCCATCCAGGTCCCAGCCTACATTCAGAGCCCGAGAGACTGGGAAAGGAGAGATCATAGCTTCAAAACTGAGGCCAGGGCACCCCGGCAACAGGAAACATGGAAGCAAGAGGAAGACAAGACTTGAAGCTTCCTTGATGCATGTGCTGCCATCTTGAAGCAGGGGGCGAGGTTTGTCAGCTTTAGAGAATGGAAGGAACACAGGTGACGGAACTCGGGAGACAGAAAGGGAAGCAGTCAGCCAGAGGGAGGAAAGCATGTGGGCATGGAGGCGCCTTTCTGCCTGGCTGTCTAGGCGATCTAATCCCGGCCGTGTTCTTTTTTCTCAGTGATTTCTAAGACTGTCCAGCCCCAACTTCAGTGAAGAATTCAGGGGTGAAGTCAGGTGGAGGCGGTGGACAGGTGCCAGCAGTCGGTGCCATCCAGAAAGCAGGGAGTGGTCACTGGGTGGACTGGGACCTCCCAGTGGCACAGAGAACCGGTGACCCTGGAGGTCACAGAGAGGCTACCTTCCCGGTTATCCTGCAAATTGCAAAGGTGCAATTTCTATGGCGAGGGTGCTGGCAATATTCAGGTTAGGGAGGCTCGTGTCCAGCAGAGCTGCACCTATATTAGAGATGAAAAATTGAGACTCGGGGTTGGAATGCAAACTCACGCCTCACTGGCTTCGAGTCTGTGCTCCTTCTGTCACACTGCACTGCCCTGCAGGGAGAGAGCAGCCCATGTGTCACCATGTGGGTGCTAAGCCACCGCAGGCTGGCTGCGAAGGGGGCAAAGGGATTCGCACAGCCCTGTCTTCTGCAGCGCAGCTTGCAGGAACGCCAGTCACCGTAACAAGAGTATTACTACCATGTCGCACAAGCCATGGCTTTATGAGCCTTTCTAATAACATCCACACACCATGCCACCTGCCTGTCCCCAATTTGTAAGGTTAGTCTAGAAGCTCTTTGAAGGAGTGAACCTGCTACTTTTATAGCAACCTGTGTGTGCAAGAATGTAAGCTGAAAGAGTTACGTATGTTCCCCCAGAGCAGAAAAGGAAGCTGAGGCTTATAGATACCGAGCCTTCATCTTTTACGGTATCCAGTAGACTGCAGTTCACAGTGGCACTTGATGTGCTGGTGACCATGTCTAGATTCCTGGGCGCTCCCTGGTGGCCCCTGGAGTGAGGAAAACAGGCCCGAGGGCCGCCGTCTGTCTCCTCGCTTTGATCTGCCACTTTATTTTTGTGTAGCTCAGCCTCCCATGCAGCCAACACCAGCCAGAGGCTGCTTGGACCGTCTGGCTTGGAAAGCCACGAGTGACATTTTCAGCTGGCTCAGGCTCTGAGGCTGGAGCCCTGAGTGAGGGTAGCTGCTGGCTCGGCTTTGTTTTCTATGGAATCCAGACTTCCCATGGGGAATTCAAACATGTTTTCCTTTTCTGCTTTCCCCCCCCCCTCTTAATTTTTTTTTTTAAAGGCTACAACCCTAATCTAAGTGGCATCTGCTGACTTTAAAGAACAAACATTTAATCCTTGCCCAGATCACCCTTGCCACGACTTTTGGTTTCAATCACTAAAACATCAGGGACAAGTCAGTTTTAGCAGATACATTTTAAGTTGTTTTGGCCATCTTTCCTTAGGTCTGTCAGTGGTCATCAATAAATCTCTAAGATTTCTACTTGACTCTCCTGATCTTAGCTCAACTACTGTCTACAATTAGAATAACCTGGAGGCCAAGTTCAGATACATAGTTCTTTTAATGCTTGCAAAGCTGAGAAGAATTGCTAATATTTTACTTTCTAAACTTACATGTCTTTAAAACTGTCTCTAAAGATGATTTAAGGTCATGTAATGTGTAAGATACAAGAGCAGAAGAATAAGAAACGGAGGTACAAGACAAAGAAGGGCAGGAAGGTAGCTTGGCACGAGAGTAAGGACCAAGCATACATCTGTCACAATCTACATTCTATCTACGTCAAAACCCTCATTTGCCTCAAAGTTTTATAGCTGGCATTGTAGTCATACAAATAACAGCTTTGTTTTATTTAAAGGCTAATTGCTCAAGAATGAACTTAACACCTCTTAATACTAAAAGCAACCACTACTCGGTTCAGTACCTATTAAAAGCATAGGATACTAAACACTTTCTCTGCACAGGCAAGGTGTGTGTGTGTTTGGGTGGGGGGAGAGGACTTTTCTTGGAAGAGCCTAAGCTGCAGTTTGCCCATAAAACATCTCATTTCCAAAGCTGGACTTGGAAGATTCTCCTGTGCCTGTATCTTCCAAGAGCTATGCTATTCCAATTTTTGATGTCAGCAATCCCTGGTCTTCTAAATCTGTATCTAAGCAATAGTTTTTTGGATGGTCGACATAAATCCTTTTGAGAGAGGGCCTATGTCGGACACAATTGGAGATCAGATGAGTCGGATGAAAATTCAATAGTGAGAAAAACAATCCTTTGGGAACACACCTTACCATAAAAAAATTAAGTTGGTTTGTGTTGCTCTCCTCTAGCTTTTACAAAATCACCTTGGAAGGGAGGCAGCGGAGAGGAGAGGCTGAGGTGTCCAGACTATCTGGGTTGAGGCTGTGACTTAGACAATTTCATCTTCCCAAGTCTCAGTGTCCTTTTCTGCAAAATGGACACAATGGGAGGATCTCCTTCACAAACTCGAGGGAAGATTGACAGGGATAACACAGGTGAAGCTGGAGCACCACACTTGATAGATTTCAGCCCTCAACGAGCATTTGCATGCTCTCTACTTCAATTTGCAGAGCATAATTGCTTGTTCTTAGAAGCCATGCTGCCAAGGGAAGGAGACAAGGATATCGGTTTTTCCTCTTCAGGAAAGGCCTCTACTTTTCCTTGCTCCTGCTAGAGATGCAAATATTTGCAACTCTTCATTAAGGCCTGGGGATAAGAGGGAGCCAGGGAAAATGAGAGGGACGGATGGGAGCTGCCAGTGTTTGTTGTTGCAACAGTGCCTCCTGGATGGATGTGAGTCATTAACATTCCACAGATAGGGGGTGAGACCATCTGTGCTGAAAGGAGAATTGGGGGGTCACCACGGTTTATCTTTGTTTTCCCTCCTGTTATGACTCACTCGGGGTCTGTTTCTCTTCCGAGGACATGATCTGGCTCATTACCATGACCCTCCTGGCTCACCAGCCAAATTTCTATTTAGCTGGTTTTCACATTGTGACCTGGAACCTGAGACTCCAGATGTGAGAGGCTGGTCCCTAGGTCCCTTGGGCAGGGCTACAGCAAGACCGTGTAGAAGTGTGGGATACACTGCAAGATAGCCAGAGTATCACACAAACCTTGGAACGCACTGGCTGGGGGGTCTGCCATGGCTGTCCGTACCTCTATATGCCAAGATATGAGTCTTGGTCAAAATTCAATGTTTTTATTGGATCTTCCTTACCACAGCGTGAGCAGCTTCTTTCCTCTCTCTCAGGCCTTCATCATCTTAAAATATTTCAAATATATCTCAGTCTTCCAGTATCAGCTGGGTCACATGAATACTTTTCCTGGCACTTTACCTCATAACCATAAACTTAAATTATAAGAGCTAGAAGTGTCTAAACTAAGAATCCGTATTCCCCTGACCCCCCATGGTAGATGGATGGTACAGGTAATGGAAGATGAAATTCTGTTATTACACACGTTATTTGACTTCTTCACTTTAGAAAAACAAGTGGTAGTAGATAAGCAAAAAAGGCACCAGCAACTTATGGTGTTCTGATTCTATCTCTGGCCCTTTTGAGAAGGAACAGAAAATGAGAAATCACATTAGCTTATATTCTTGTGAACTAATTCACTGGTTCACCCACAAACAAATTATTCTTTTTGTATTGCTGTTGGCCATTTGCAATTCTTGAAATATTTAGGTTGGCTACATTGTGGTCAGAGCTTCCTGTAATTGAAAAAATTACCACCTGTTTTTTATGCATGTTCCTCAGGGTAAGCTGCTCATGATGGCCGTTTTGGTTGTAAGGGAAGTCATTTAGTCACACATGAAGAAGCTCATGTCATGGAGGCGCTACATACAACCAACATGCTCCCTGGACCAAAGCTCCCTGGCTCCCCTATAGTAAACACCATTATCTTGCTTTTGATTTATCCCCTGGAGCCTTGGGTATGAAAGCCCCATTTTATGACTGGGTGCATCTGCATGTTGACTTCAAGCCACCTAAATCAGTTCTATTCCTTCCTTCCGATGTCCTTTGCTGGGATTTACTTAAAACCAAGTGCCTCCAACAAGAAGATTGCAAAGATGCCGGGAGTGGTGGCGCATACTTGTAATCCCAGTTCTTGGGAGGCTGAGACCAGAGGATCCGGGTTTGCGGCCAGCCACAGCTTCTTAGTGAGGCTCTCGGCAACTTAGTGTGACCCTGTTTCAAAATAATAGGGCTGGGGGTATAGCTTGGAAGTAGAATGCCCCTGGGTTCAATCCCCAGTACTGCAAAAAAAATTACAAAGAAGGGAGTTTTCAGATCCCCCATTTTTCTAAGAGCATTAGCAGATATGCACGCAGGAGTTCAGAGCCATTGCCACCAAGAGCCACATTTCTTGAGTTTGGAAGACAAAGGGAACATTTTATGACCATCTGACAGACACAGCCATGGGGGCTGGGGAGTTGCCGAGATTAAGAGATCTGGATGGCACAACATCAGCAAATCCAGGGTTTCATGGTGCAGGGGTCTGCTGCAGCCTACGTCACTGTCCGTGGTTCTGAACCCGGTAGGGTGTTTCTCTGGGAAGTTGTGCACAGAGGAAACTCGTGCCTTTTCTCAGTGTCTTGAGAAAGCAGATGACAATGGGGCTGGGGTTTGAGCACGCAGAAGTGTTTGTCTTCACTTCCTTAGTTTCCTCCCTGTAGCAGGAACAGCATTTGGCTGGTATTTACATATTTGGTGCAGAACCATGATTAAGAAAAACTACTCATAACCTAATTGTAAACAGAATTCTGAATCGCTTGCTTGCTAATGGGCCATCATATTTACCTTAGGTTTCAGCTATAATTCACAAGCATTTAGCCCCATATGTTACACTTGTCTCTTTGCTAATGTGTGTGGACAACTCTGCAGGTAGGCCAAGAGATGGATGCTGGCTTTTGGAAATTAGCCGCTTCCACAGGCTGAAAATGTGAGGGCACTCTGAGTGGCCCCATAGCATCTGATTCAGTGTGTTTGCCTGTAATGACTTCACCCATACATGTGTGTATGCATGCGTGCATGTGTGTGTGTATGTGTGTATGTATGTGGGAGGGTGGGTGGGTACTGGGGATTGAACCCAAGAACATTCTACCTCTGAGCTACACCCTCAGCTCTCTTTTTATTTTTTAATTTTGAAATCAGGTCTTGCTAAGCTGTTGAGGCCTTGCTAAGGCTGGCTTCAAACCTGTGATCCTCCTGCCTCAACCTGCCAAATACTGGATTATAGGTGTGTGTTATCACACTCAGCTCAATGTTCTATATTTTAACCAGCACTAAGAAGAAAGAAGTAAACAGGGAAGAGAATGTCTAGGTACCATGAAGTTGCATATTCATAACATGTTCCTCATCCTGCAATGGGGTTACTCAATCATAAATTGAAAATATATATATTTAATACACTTAACCTACCAAACATCATGGTTCAGCTTTGTATACCTTAAACATGCTCAGAACCTTTAGACTATAGTTGGGCACAGTCATCTAACATATACCCTATCTTATGATAATGTTGAATAGCTCACATGTTTATTGAATGCTGTATCACAGGTGAAAAATGGAGATGTTGTATGGGTATATTTTGAACTACGGTGAAGTTAAAAAATCCTAAGCAGAACCATCATACATTGGGGATGTTTGGCAGCAACTATGAGATTGAGTTTGCTGGTTACTATCTACCTCTGAAGGAACTTCTGAGCTAGAGAAACATTTCCTGCCACAGGTATACAGCTTTCAAGAGTCTCTGAAGTTAAGGAAGTTTTAAACTGCATGTACTTGGTTGTAGAACTGTTAGAATGGTATAAAAGGAGAGGAGGGGCTACCACCAATCTAGTACTTTAAATCAGTCTGTTTTGTCTAAAAAAGCTGAGTTGTGATGACAATGGCCTTCTGTCCTCGTAGCAACAGACAGCACTCATGGCTGAGATGGACTTATTCTACATTTCATGAATGCAGTGAAGCGTTTGGAATTTGTCAACAACTCGACACAAAATTTTAAGGCTCACTGAATTGCAAATCAAAAGTCTTGTGTATGTTTCCTCCTTCATTCATCCATGTAATTACTAATTGAGAGAATACCATGCACCAGACAGGGTGGAAGGACTGGTAGAATATGTGCTAAGCCTGTCCTCAGAGTTTATAGTCTCGTTAGTAGTGGATGCTGGCTTTAAATTTTATACCCACAAAACTGTATGCACAAAAGGGAATTTTCCCAAATGCTAATATCCAGAGGAGATGAGAGTGTGACATGCCTTTTTATACTATGCTGGTTAAAAGAAAAACTGCAGCCGGGCGTGGTGGCGCACGCTTGTAATCCCAGCATTTGGGAGGCTGAGACCGGAGGATCCGGGTTCGCGGCCAGCCTCAGCTACCTAGTGAGGCACTCCGCAACTTAGTGAGACTCGGTTTCAAAATAAAGGATAAAAAATAGGGCTGGAGGTATAGCTCGGAGGTAGAATGCCTCTGAGTTCAATCCCCAGTACC
>PVLC010002431.1:40576-115084 GCA_004027655.1 Graphiurus murinus | reverse complement strand
GGGGATTGAACTCAGGGGCATTCTACCTCCGAGCTACACCCCCAGCCCTATTTTTTTTTTTTATTCTTTATTTTGAAACCGAGTCTCACTAAGTTGCGGAGTGCCTCACTAGGTAGCTGAGGCTGGCCGCGAACCCGGATCCTCCGGTCTCAGCCTCCCGAATGCTGGGATTACAAGCGTGCGCCACCACGCCCGGCTAGAATGCTATTAAAATCAAATGTTGGTTCATCCTTAGGAAACTAGAAAAACAAAAGCAAACTAAACTCAAAACAAGCAGAAGGAAGGACCTAATAGAGACAAGACTGGAAATAAATAAACTAGAAATTGGGAAAACAACAGAAAAATAAAGCCAGAAATTAGCTCTTTTGAAAAATCAAATTGACAAATCTTTACTCAACTATTTAATAAAGTAAGAAAGAAGAAAAACTCAAATTATTATAAGGAAGTATGAAAGTAGATCACAGGCTCAAGGAGGTCATCCTCAGCACTTGAGCAAGACTCCTGTTTCAATTTTTTTTTTTTTTTTTTTTTTTAAGAAAAAGGAGCCAGGCGTGGTGGCGCACGCTTGTAATCCCAGCATTCGGGAGGCTGAGACCGGAGGATTCGGGTTCGCGGCCAGCCTCAGCTACCTAGTGAGGCATTCTGCAATTTAGTGAGACTCGGTTTCAAAATAAAGAATAAAAACTAGGGCTGGGGGTATAGCTCGGGGGTAGAATGCCCCTGAGTTCAATCCCCAGTACCGCAAAAAAAAAAAAAGAAAAAGGGCTGGAGGCATAGCTCAAAGATAGATTGCCCCTAGTTCAGTCCCCAGTATTGAAAAAAGAGAAGGAAAGAAAAAAGAAATAGGAACTCTGAATAGACCTATAACAAATAAAGATTAAATTAGTAATCAAAATGCTTACGACAAGAAAAGTCCAGACCAGATTGTTTTACATTTAAAGAATTAGTAGTCCTTCTTGAACTATTCCAAAAAAACAGAAGAGGAAGGAATATTTAAACTCATTCCACAAAGCCTGTATTACTATGTTACCAAAACCAGACAAAAAACATTATAAGGGGAAAAAAAGCACTATAGACTAATCCCTTGTGGATATAGACACAAAACTCCTGAACAAATACCAGCAAATGAATCCAGCAACATATAAAAGAGGATTATACTTATGATGACCAAGTTGATTTTATCCCAGGAATGTAAACTGTTTCAACATACAAAAATCAACCAATATAATATACAATATTAATAGAATATGGACAAAATAACTATCATCAGCTCAAAAGAAATTACCAATCATGATCGCAAAAGATGCAGGAGAAGCATTTGGCAACATAGAGTTAACATGACTCAGAAATTCCACTCTTAGATAAGACCCAAGGGGAATGAAAACATATGTTTGCACACAAACTTGAGCATTCATAACAGCATTATTCATAATAGCAGAAAAGTGGAACTAACTCAAATTTCTGTCAACTGATGAATAGATAAAATTGGCTATATCTATACAATGGAATATGACTCAGCCATAAAAAGGAATAAAATGCTGATACCTCGAAATCACTAAGCTAAGTAAAAGAAGCCAGACACAAAACATGCCCCACATATTGTATGATTCCTTCTACACAAAATGTCCAGAATAGGCAAATCCATAGAGAAATAACATAAATTAGTGGTTTCCAAGGACTGATGGAAAGAGGAATTGGGAAGTGACTACTAATGGTTAAGGAATTTCTTTTATTGATGACAAAAAATAGTCTGGAATTAGGTCATGAAAATGGTTTCATACTGTGAATATGCTAAATACAACTGAACACTTTCAAAGGATGTATTTTATAGTATACAAATTACATGTCAATAAAAGAGACTGAAATATCTGTAAAGCTAGATGGAAAGACATTAAAATATGTGCAAAAGAATTGTAAAGTTGCTGCTGGGCATGGTGGCCCACACTTATAATCTTTAAGAATTCTCAACTGTTTAAGGATATTTTGATTGTTAGATATTCTACAATGTCATCTTAAAAGAAAAATATATGAAATTTATAAATGGAGCTATAACAGAAAAATATATCAAATTTATAAATGGAGCTATAAAATATTTGTGTGATTAGATAAACTCAGTTTATAAATGAACCTAAAGAATATCAGAGACTCCCAGAATATGATTGCTTTAATTTAAAAGATACATAAATAGACTAATAAAACTTTAAAATTGAACAGAAAAACTTCAAGAAAAACTCGGCTTTAGACAATGTTAATATAATAAATTGTGAATTCCTTTTTAAAACTGCAAAGTAGCAATAACTAGTGTCCTTCCTTAAGGACTCCAAAACCCTCAAATTGACAGGTCACAGACCATATGCCTAGTGGAGGGTATCATTAGGGAACTTGGTAGGAAAACATCCTGCAGCCCGCTAGTTATGGTCTTTAGAAAGTTTCTACTGGAAAGAGACCCAGGCAGAAGAGAGAAAAGAATACATATCTTTGCTGAGAGATGACCCTCCTGCATGCTACACTATAATTTAAGCATCTGAAATCATAACTGGTGCCTGGCCAGGTTGGAAAAGCCAAATTCTCTATCCCATTAAAGTGTGAGCCAAAGTGAGGAAGAGTTAGTCTAACAAGCTGAGGTCAAACTGAATCCCAGGAGCTCGGTGATGCCCCAGACACTTACAAGCCCTTCCAGGGCCTCCCTGCTGGGCAAACCAGGAAGTTGCAGGAGGCTGTACACCAGAGGTTGGCTCTGTAAAGGGCTCAGTGATAAATATTCTAGGCTTTGTAGAACATAAAGCAGCCATAGATAATATATAAGTGAATGGGCACACTGTCTTCCAATAAGACTTTAGGGTGCCTGGGTACCATGGAGGCAACCCACAAAGGCTTCTGTGGCTGAGGTCCCTTCTAATTTTAATTTGTTTCTACACCATTAAGGCTTCCTCTTGAGGTGATAGGAGGACTTCAGCTGGGTCTTGAAAAATGAGAGGCGGTGTGCATGTATGAATGTATCACTTTGAATCTTACTATGATGTATAATTACAATGAACCAGTAAAAGAATTTAAAAAATAAAGATGAGAGGCAATTGATAAGCTAATCCTTTCCACTTGTAGGTGGAGCCTTGGATTGGATGTATTGGAGGAAAGGCCTAAAGGCAAGAATCATGTCCAGCTATAGAGGACTGGGTAGCATAACTGGAGTAGAGGAGGGTGCAGACACTCGATAACTGGGTATCATCCATCAGTCGCTGAAGACAAGAATCATCCATAACTAACCACAACCCTCAAGTGCTTGTCTAATAAGCAAGCTCTTTGGATAGGAGGATCAAACAAGCCCTCAGGCATACCAAAAAGAGAAAGTAGATGTAATTTGTTCCATACCTCTAAATTAGCAGATTAAGCAAAAATAGGAATGCTTACTAAATCCTAGTTCTACCACCAAAGCAAACAGGATCATTTTGTTTGCCTATCCTAAGTTCTCTTGGGCAATGGGAGACTGGGTTTCTTTTTTAGTATTGTCAGAATATATTCCATACACATCAGAGATTACTGACTAGGGAAGAAGACTTCAAATAAGGGTGAGCCTTAATCACCTGTAGTCATTGTCTGGATTTAATTAGTCAAGGTAACCCGGGCGTACTGGCACACCTTGTAATCCTAGTACTTGGGAGGCTGAGACCGGAGGCTCTAGGTTTGTGGCCAGCTTCAGCTACTTAGTGAGGCTCTCCACAACTTAGTGAGACCCTGTTTCAAAATAAAGAATTAAAAAAAAAAATAGATGGGGGTGTGGCTCAGAGGTAGAATGCCCCTGGGTTCCATCGCCAGTACCACAAAATAATAATAATAATAATAATAATAATAATAATAATAATAATAATAATAATAATTAGTCAAGGTCAGGTAGGCTGCATTGAACTTTTGTTATGAGAACTATACTGTTATACCAAGTACTGTCTTATTGAAATCAAGCACACACTCACAAAGCAGTAATGTGGTATTGGTTAATACGAGTAGTCATTTTCTGGTCCATGTTGGTAGTAGTCAGTAAAAAGCAAATAATATCCATTGTGTTGTAATATCTTTGGAACTGTGGCATTTTTGTTTGTATTATTTATTTCTATCTTTAATGACATATTTAGTGCCTTTCTAAAGATTTCAAAATCCTATAAGCAGTACAATGAAAAGGGGAACAGCTGGTGCTACTCTCTAGACTAACCTTTCTTTGAACAGGCTGCCAAGAATGCACTCTGAAGAATCTTAATGATGTACTGCTACTCTATCTCCAGACCCGTCCTGGAGCCATGGCATGGGCAAAGTTCTTTCTGACTTTGGTGAAGGTTACCAAGTTAAGCCTGCTCCAGGAACTTCTGTAATCAAGGCAGCAAGTTGTGAGAGTCCTAGCAAACACAGGCAAGGTGTATACCCTCAGTGGTGTGCTGGTAAATGTTTAACACCCAACTCTTTAGAAAAAAAAGCGGGGGGGGGGGGGGAGGCTGGTTAACTGCACTTGCAGATTTCTGTGGTGTAAATATTCTAAACCATGACTTATTTCATGATTTATATGATTTGTCATCTGTACCTGGAATCAGAAACAGAATACACAACTAGCAGTAATGTAGTATTGGTTAACACGAGTAGTCATTTTCTGGTCCATGTTGGTAGTAGTCAGTAAAAAGCAAATAATATCCATTCTATGTTGTAATATCTTTGGAACTGTGGCATTTTTGCTTGTATTATTTATTTCTATCTTTGGATAGCCCCATGTCAAGGGCTCCAGCATCCCACCCAGAAGCACTCAATTGTATTAACATGGGAAAATATAGGTTAATACAGAAGATGTATCTGTTCCAAGGGTAAAAGTAAGGATCTAGGATGTAGATGAGGAGAGTCATGCTTCCTCTTCAACAATCAAGGAAAAGATCCTACAACATTTTACTGTCAATTCATGCTCTCTTGGCATCCTATGAATTGGGACCCAGACTACTTTTACCAATTTAAAACTAATATAAGCCTATCTCAGAAACCATTATCCTTATAGTTTTTTGTATTGTTTTGTTTTGTTTTTAAGTACAAGCTATACAATAGGCACTTTATGTACTTAAAATTACAAGAAAGGGTTGAGAATGTGGCTCAATGGCAGAACACTTGGCCTGGCATATGCAAGGCCCTGGGTTCCATCTCTAGTACTGTGAGCACACACACACAAACTACAACGAAGCAATAATGGGTTCAAGATTCTTAACTGAGCCATGTTCCCTTGCATCATCCTCCAGCTCACCCTTTCTATCAAGTCCCATGATGGCAGTTCCTTTTCTTAACTTTCTGTGTTTCCTTTGAGATCCTCACCTCCTCAACTGCACTGGATGCTGACATATGGCTCTCTGTTGGTTCAAAGGAGCCAAAGTTGTCAGCCTAGACTCCTTCTTGAGACCTGATCCCTTTTCCAGAGATGAAGAAAGAATGGGCCTTCTTTTTTCTGAGGTCTCTTCTAGCAGCCCTCTATCAAGATGTTTCTCAACTCAAATTGAGTTCCAAAATGTAAAGAACTATTCAAAACAATCATATCCCTCTTTATTTGAGTCAGTTGGTTTTGTTGCTTCCACTTGAACTGTCAAAGGGTGCTATAGATGAGTTTAAAAAGCCCTTGGTGAAGTAACTCTGTGGTACTAAACAGTCACTGAAAAGCCCAGGGAGGAAATAACTTGTAATCGTATAATACAAGTGATGAAAACAGTGCTCTAGTCACACTGTTGTTTGTCTTTGGCATTTGTTTCCCAGTATTCTGTTCTGGTCAGTGGAACCCCTATACCTTGGCACCTGGAGCTCCGGTACAGGTGATTCATTAGAACACACCCCACAGTCCTCACAAGCTCACCAGGGTCTCCTTCAAGGGGAAGCCACTGTTCAGGAAGGAAATATACAAAACTCCTTAGACCGATGATCTGCTAGTTTTTCCACAAAGGCAACATACTTATGGTTCATAGATGGGGACCTAGGGAGATATGGGTGAAGTGAATAGTCCACTTTCATCAATGACCCCAGACACAAGCAAGAGGTACCTGCTTTCCACATGGACTAGAGCTGCAGTACCCAATAGGGCGGGAACCTCCCGGTGAGTTTCAGACACTGGAGGAGGGGTAGAACATTTTTTAGTTTTAGCAATTACTGATTGGTGCTAATGGTATTTAGTTTGCCACGACCAGGGGTGACGTTCTATAACGCGTGGCCTAGTCTCACAGAATAAAAACCTGCCACACTTCCTGACTTTTCTTTTAATGCCTTGCCACACATTCATGTGTGTCAGAGATCTCTTTATAAATATCCAAGCTTAGATCCCAACTCTATTTCACATAAAAACACATAAGTCAACCCATTCTAGAATGTTCTTTCCCTTCACTCTCCAAAGTACTTAAAGGAAACCCCTCAGCCCACACTAATTTATGGTTTTAAAACAAAAATGGGAAAAATAAGCAGCTTGTCATTATAAATAAAGTTAGGTCTGCAGGTTTTTAAAAAGGAAAGACCAATTATTACAGTTCAGAAACTATTCACGTGCCTTCTAAAAATTTAGTCACACCAGAATGTCAATTGAAAGTAAAATTTTTGAAGCCGAAGTGAGGGCAAGACGGGGACATTGTGAGCATCATTTCAATCCCACTAGCAACCCTGTAACTAGGAAAGGATTATCTTATGATTTCACTACTCAAGGAAGCATAAAGGACATGTCCTACCCAATGAGTAGGTCTCTCGTGATGTGTAATGTCTCACAGGTTTAACAGCTGCTACAGACATTAGCAGCAAGGACATGGTGCCGATTCTTCTGTTCTATTAAGACTTTACAGTCAACGTGATGTGTGAATAATGGAATTCAGCAACTAACGCAAATCAGCCTGCGGTGGCATGAGCAAAAGGCTCTGACGAGCAAACGGCTAAAATAGGTCGGCTGCTTAAGGTGGCTTTGTTTTCCTATCTCCAGGGTGGACACATGGCTACTAACAAATGCCCACACTCTGTGGGCATCCCGAAAATAGCTAAATGACCACAGGTTGCCAGGCAGCTGTATCTTGATGTCATCCCCCCAAATGTTGTCTCGAATGGCCAATGCAAAACAATCGCCATCTCCTTATTCCAGCAGTTTCCAGTTAACCATGACATTTAAATAGCTGAAAGTGTTCACAAGACCCAGGTTCATTTTCTCTTAAGTCGTTTTAAAAAATTTTATCTTGATAAGAGGATGACCTTCAAAAAATGCAAGTCCATCATTAAAAAAAATAGATCTTTGCATTGCAGGCAGGGTTTTTTTTAAAGCAATATCAGATGTAAGCATATCATTTATGTTGATGAAGCTTAAACACCATTCTTTAAAACTATCCACCAACATACACAATGATGAAAAAAAAGTAACTGGTAGATGAGTCAAATGTAACAATAGTTTTTAATTGTAATAATGATGAGAAAGTAAAAATTTGAAATTCAGATAAATGTAAAACAAAATAAAAATGTTACCCTAAGCCGAGCAGGGTGCCACATGCTTGGAATCTCAGTATTGGGAGGCTAAGGCAGGAGGATTGCAGGTTCAAAGCCAGCCTCAGCAATTTAGTTAGGCTCTCAGCAACTTAGCAAGACCTGTTTCCAAATAAAAAACAAAATAGGGCAGAATACCTCTGGGTTCAATCCCGAGCACCAAAAAAAAAAAAGTTATTCTAAAAAAAGAGTGGAAATTAAAGCATAAAGTCTTCCTCATCCCCTCTCTGGTGCTGTGGTCATTATGTTTGGAAACATGAAACCTCAGAGAATGAAAAGTTACTCTCAGTAGCAGCCTCTCACTGTACTGGAATGCCAAGTCGGCAGAATGCCAAATCCTGTTTTAAAGTCAATGTTATAAATTGAGTGCAATCCTTAAGATACCAGTGTGGTGGGGTGAATATGGCAGGGTTAGGTGTCCACTTGGGTTACAGATCTGAAAATCGCATGTTACCCAGCCATATTTGTCAGCTTAACACCACTAGGCTCCTTTATCTGGTGACCACCCTGTCATCCATTTCCTTCTCCTGTTTACTACTCCACAGAACAACTCCTGGATCATATCTACCATCAGACATCTTTATTTTCTCCCAACAGAGCCTACATGATAAACCATATTTTCAACTGCTCAGAAACCTACCTAATGAGTAACTAAACCTCCCTTTTCAATGTGTCTGGTCAATAATCCAAAATATCGCAAATTGCTAATGTCTTGTGATTATTTAAACCCACCTTTATTTTTTAAATTCGCTACCAATGTGCTGGCAGGATCAATATAATTTTTAAATGACCTGCCCAAAGAAGTATTGTTGAGATACACTTTACTGGTTTGTTGTTTTTCTTTATTTTAATATTATTGAGTTTCTTGGGACTGGCAGTCTTCCAAGTTATTAGCAATACTTCAAGTGCTGTCCTTCTGGATTTGAGGTTATAAAATGTAAATGTGGCAGAGGTACAACTTCCTTCATGTACCAAATTTTGGATATTACATGATGTCCTTTATTTGCTGAGAAGCATCATTGATTAAATAAGCTCATAAGCACAGCAGTCCCAATTTCTGTACTCAGTGGTACATCTGAAGTCCCACTTTGCAGGAGAAGCAAGGAGACTAATACGTCTCATTTTTTATACTCTTTGGAGCTCACTCTTCCTTCTAGCTGTGGACTTAATGAATGCTTCTACCTGTCCTTCCTGCCAACTCCTCACCCCCTTGCTGGCCCTGGGTGCTGTGGCCAGCGAACTGGCAGTTCCTCCCTCTGTGGAATAGGGTTGGTCTCTGGTATTGGTCATTTCACAAACAATTTCACATTCTCTTAGAGATAAATTGTTTTCAGCAGCCTGAAGAAAACAAACTAAAAGAATGGAGTTTATATTTTCAGTAAGCGAGAATCCTATTTGTGAAATGTGTTGAGTGAAAAATTGTTCTGAGGTTGTAGGCCCATTTTCTGATCCATAGATGAGGTTCTCATCACTCTTCAGAATCAGAATTGATGAGGGTCTTTCAATTTTATGAATTGCTTCTGTTTAAAATTAGTATTTATCTTGAATTTGCAGACAACTATAGGAGGACTTTTTGGACACAAACTATAAAAAGTTAGCATTTTTCTGGTTCCTAAATTAGCATTCAAAACTCAATATTTCTGATACTTATCTTTTTGCTCATATGAAAAAATGTGTACACACATTAATACCAGTTTGGATGGTAGAGCTCTGCTGTTGACAGTTCCTGAGTTGATACAAGCAAAGGAAACCTTGGGAATGACATAAGGTTGAGACTTTTTTTTATTCTGGGTCAAGTATTAACTAAGGTAAGACACTGGAATTTTCCATGGCACATGGAATGTAATGGAGTTTGTTGATCAAGCATGCCTTTGAAGTCAGTCCCAGTGATGCATGCCTGTGATCCTAGTACTTGGTAAGCTAAGACTGGAGGATACCAGGTTCGAGGCCAGCTTCAGCAACTTATTGAGACCCTATTTCAAAATAAAAAGGGCTGGGGTGTAGCTCAAAGGTGGAATGCTCCTTGTTTCAATCCCCAGTACCAAGAAAGGGAGAGAGAGAGAGAATATGCCTTTGAGCAATACTTCTACTTGAATGTATTTTGTTATATAGAACCTTATGGGCAATAAATGCAAAGTTGTATTCTTGTGTGACATAGTGTGTATAAATATGGAGCTTTATGAGTTTTGTTTGTTGAATTCTTTTTTTTTTTTTTTTTTTTTGCGGTACTGGGGATTGAACTCAGGGGCATTCTACCTCCGAGCTACACCCCCAGCCCTATTTTTTTTATACTTTATTTTGAAACCGGGTCTCGCTAAGTTGCAGAGTGCCTCACTAGGCAGCTGAGGCTGGCCGCGAACCGGGATCCTCTGGTCTCAGCCTCCCGAATGCTGGGATTACAAGCGTGCGCCACCACGCCCGGCTTGTTGAATTCTTTTGAGAGAATATCACCAATCCTTCTGCAGATCCTAACAATGTAATACCAGTTCAATCAGGGGTTGGTAATACTAGATACTACTAGTCAATATCTTGACCAGTACATAAAGAGCAACTTGTTATTAATTGAACAGGTGTTTTTTGGTTTTTTTTTGTTTGTTTGTTTGTTTTTGTGGTACTGGGGATTGAACTCAGGGGCATTCTACCTCCGAGCTATACCCCCACCCCCCCAGCCCTATTTTTTATTCTTTTTATTTTGAAACCAAGTCTCACTAAGTTGCGGAGTGCCTCACTAGATAGCTGAGGCTGGCCGCGAACCCGGATCCTCCAGTCTCAGCCTCCCGAATGCTGGGATTACAAGCGTGCGCCACCACGCCCGGCTAATTAAACAGGTTTTTAAGGTAGAAAATATGCCACCGCACGTACCTTTGTAAGGTCTTGATTTTTCCCCTCCCAGAAAATTAGGACTGGGAGGAAAAAAAAGACTGAGAGACTTTATGTATCTATGTCAATATTTTTGAATGCTTGTTTATACACACACACACATACACACACACACAGAGTTTCTGTACTTTCCTAGAAAATACTTTTATTGGTCTTAGAAACAGTATAAATGTGAGAGAGAGAGAGAGAGAGAAAACAAGATTATTTAAATTTGAGTTTTTGTTTATATGCTTCATGGTCAGAATAATTTTCTTAAGTAATTGATATGATACATACTGTAGGTTGTCACCAATTTAGTAAGTCATCAAGGCAAGGTGGTAAAAGCTTCTCTGTTCCCATTGTTTTCATTCAAATATTTTTGCTGTCTGCTGTATATTGTGCCACAGTGCATAGAATTCTTCAGACCTCCCATGCTGTTGAGTGTATGGGCCGAATGGTGTCTTGCAAGCATGTCACCCACCTCTAAAGAAAACACTCTCAGGTCACCACATATAACCCCTATTACAGCAACAGCTGTGGACAGGATTCTAGAAAGTCCTAGACATCATAATTCTTATAAGTTCTCCTAGAAATCTCCCCACTTCATCACTTAAAATGTTGGTATGAGAACATTTTCTGATACAATTAATAACATTTTTAATTTTCACTTTTCCCCCTTAAGATCAAAAAATATTTTGAACTTGAACCACTCGCACGTGGAAAGCGCTGGATTCTGCAGCCCTGCTCGCTGGATGACATGGACGCACTGAAAGACAGCTTCTCTCAGCTGATAAATTTGTTAGAAGACAAAGACCACGAAGCTGTGAGAATGTGAAATTCTGGCAACAAACACAGGTTCCCGAGAGGCCTCAAACCTATCATGTTAGTTACTCATTTTAATTTTATTTTGGTATCCAGACTATCATGGCTTCGGTATCTATTTCCCTCTTTCAGACTTTCATCTCTCTATTAAAGTGAATAGTCTGTAAGTCAGGTGAATTATCATCGGCATTAACGTCAAGTACACACTACTGAGAGAGAATTTATTCTCTGTTTACCACTAATTATCTTCACCGCATGTCTCTTCCTTCTGTTGTTCTAAGCATCTCTTCTAACTTTGTGCTAAAATGGATGAAATTCATGGCTCACAGACATCAAATCCCTTACGAAGAATGCAGAAAAACTAAACAGTGTCTTGACTAATTTTCCCTGGGTTTGGGAGTGGAGTGGTATGTGTCTGGAACTCCACCTAATATGTATGTCATTTTCAAGATCTCGGGGATTTGGGGGCTCTCTTAAATTTTATTTTACCTTATTTTTTTGGTTGTTTCTTGTTTTTAGTTTTTTGTATATTGACCTTATAGACGTTGAGTGAAAAATGAGCACCAAAAACTTTAATCATCTTATCATGAAGAAAGATCCTGCCACACAAAATTAGTTTTGAAGAATTTAAAAACCAGATGCACAATGTCTCCTCGATTACATCTGAGGTCTCATTCCTTCCCTCTCTTAAGAGCAAAGGCGTTGTTTTAGCTTTTGAGAGGAATTGAAGAAATTTAGGCACAATGCATACGTCACCGACTACATTTGTTCAAATCCTCAGATTTTTAATGGAACAATTGTCCTGAATAAAGTCAAGCTACAACATAATACAGTATCTTTTTCTAAAATTCTGAAGTGTTTGATTGAAATAGAGAAAATAATTTTTAAAATAATAGATAAAAATTTTAAAACAGCCAAACAAGGTATAGTTTATACTGATTAGTGTGTAAGCTGGTGTGGATTTGACAAAGATAGCAAAGACAGAATCATCTGTATATTTATTTATTAAGTGCTAATGTTGTTCGATGGAGTCTGTTAAAACCTCCATCTAATAAAGTTTTATCAGTATTTCTATAATAAGCCTCTATTTTCAGGGGTTTCAGTGTGCCCTTAAAATGTGCTGGGGCTGCAGCAAATAAATAATTTGAGGGCCTAGATTCAGTCTTTGGAACTAATTTTTTCCATTTAATTTAAATGATAAAATTGCATAGAGATAAATGTACAGTTTTAGTAAGGCTTAGAGCCTTTGACCTTTTCTAAATCAGGAATAATCTATGGATATTGAGGTTCATAGATGAAATCTTCTTTGGCACATTTTGTAAACTTTTGACCACTGATTTAAAAAGCTAGGTGGACAAATGATAGAAAACTGCTCCCTACATCTGAGCAATAAAACCATGTTTGTAATTTTTAGGCAGTGTAGACTGATACCCAAATACCACAGGCTCACGCCAGGTCACAGGGTGATGCAAACCCTTGTAATTCTCCAGACCCTTCACATCATTCAAACACAGTTTTGTGATTTAATCTTGTAAATGGCTTTTAATGGAATCATTACCTTTGAAGCAAACAACACTTCTGTATGCTTTTTTAAATAGCGTGGATCAGAAAAGATCCCTAGTGATTCATATACAATTTTTTTCTCTAGTATCTTTGAATACTTCTAGCACTGTGTAATAATCCATGAGCAGTACATAACTTTTATTCCAGTGATCAGTTGCCCGATTCCTGCTTTTATTTTGTCCTATTGTGCTCATCTTCTATGAAAAAAATAAATGATCATTAGGCCTTGCTTTCCTTGCAAGTTCATTAAATGTAGAATGTCGTCTTTTTAAGATACTGCGACTAAGCGCTCCTAAGCCATCTGTTAAATGACTTCCCGTTGTCTGTGTGTGTTCATGTGCGCGCCAGTGATGGGCTTCTCCTCAGACCCAGGACTGTCTGCAGCATCTCAGCCGTCAGAATGAAAACATTATCAATCAGTACCCAACAACAGCTGTTTTTGACAAGTTTCTGTCTGACGCCTAATGCTTTACAACTGTCAATAAGGCTCCTTCTTTGTCTGGCAGGTTGGAGCTCCTGTCTTGCTGCTTCTGCGCAGCAGCATCCATCCCTGTAATCCTAGAATTTGCCATGTTTTGGAAATCCACGTGGGGGGAGGGGTGGGGCCCTGGGTGGGTGGGGGTGGGGGTGTCTGTCCTATTCCTAATTTCCTGTAATGTGCCACAGGTGTCTTCGTTTGCATATTCAAATAGTATATAGGAAAAACAGTCTGTTAGGTGTTTCTTCTCTTTAGCTTCTTGTTATATTTATGGAAGTTACCCCATTTTGTACCTTCTTAGCGAAAGCAGTTGCCTTTTTATAATGGCAATTAATTTATATAAAACTTTGTATCTACTGTAGTTTACAGTATTGGTTGCTAATTAACTGCCCTGTCTTTCTATTAAAAAAAAATACTGTATCTATACTTAGAGGTTAAGAGACTTGTGTGGACATTTGCCAGGCAAGAAGAACTCGTATCGTCCATGATTTATATATGATTTTCACTATCTTCAAATGAAAATAAACGCTGAGTAGAACTGATGTTTCCAGACTGTCTCCTTTCAAGCTTCAGCATTTGGGAGCCCCAGACTTCTGTTTACATTTGTGTTGCCTGTTTAAGTCTTCAAAATAAGTTCTGCCGCTCGGGTCAAAACAAATGATTAATTCATATTTCTCGTGAAGCCATCATGAAAACCTTAGCAGAACAAGACACAAGTGTCTTTTCCAGTTGGTTCATCCTCAGCAGTGGTTTACTTTCAGGGGAGCTATTCCTTCAGAGGGAGTGAACAAATTTGAGATGTTAATGAAGTGTCATCCTTCAATCAAAGGATCATTTTGTAATATTTGCCGCAGAAGCGACTTTCTAAGAGTGGCACAGTTTGGTGCAGTGAACTGTGTCTTTCAATGGTGATTAATGCCCTTAGGAAAACAGTAGATATTTTTAATTGACTCAAGAAGAAATACTGTGCATCTACAGGCCCATCCTTAAGGATGAGAGTAGCCTATCACAGAGAGTGGGGAAGTAAACTCACATAATAGAATGGAAGAAGTGAGAGAATGAAAAAGAAAAAAAAAAAAAAAACACTCAATAGAAGATGAAAAATTCAAACCACAGCTCTCGTTGGGTCCCCAATGCAACATAATCCTGACACTATTTGACTACACAGAGAGTTTGCAACACTTCCCTTCCAAGCTGGGATGCAACTTGTACCCCACAATGTCATTTCTAAGACAGGCAATGAACAGTTACCAATTTCCTAACATCTCAGGCCTACCCAAGCAAATGTAGACAGAACTGTAAGATTTTGAAACAAATTGGATTTTCTTCATGCCCCGATTGTATATTCAGACTGTAATGGAAATCTCATATTTGTGCCTGGCTTTATCCTATTCATAATTTTAGAGTGCATTTTCATTAACCTCCTGACTTAATGGAGCAAACAGAAATCGAGGCATGTGTGGGGTAGTGGGGCTGGACCCAAGAGTTCAGGTCCCTTTGGGCTCCCTCATTTTCAATGTGTGTAGAAGGAAGGGTTTGCCTTTGTTCTGCAGAAACTTTCAAATCCATTCCCTGCCTTCCTTCCCTTGTTCTCCATCCTGGGTCATAGATCTGAAGTTCATGCTGTGAAATGTATTACCACATCATGTTGGGAATTCCTGGCTCCCAAGGGTTCACAACTTTTGGTCACCACTGAGTCAGCGTGATTAAATGATTTGCATCTCAGGGCTAAATGTTTTCCAACTCAGATGTGCAGAGTAACGATGAGCCCAAGTTTTGGCACCCTACCGCATCCCCACCCCCTTGTACTAATTTAGGAACATGAAAAAGATCCTTTGTAAGACACAGAAGCCTCCAATGGGATATCGATTTCCCCTCCCCTTGCCTATCCTCTTTGAATTAAAACCTTAAATGAAAAGCTTTCCTTCCATCCCCTATTTCTTCAGATCTGGAAATCCTGACTTCCCATCCTAGAAGCTTATCAGTCTATGACAGCCTCTTCCTAATGTGACTTTCTGTGAAACCAATGCAAAACATTTAAAAGTCACAAAGAAGAAGCTCTTCAACATAGGCCTTGTCTCATATCCTCCCTTTCTACAAATAGTGAAGTGAAGGTTCATGATTTTTATATCAGATTTTCTCTGTAATTTCATCTTGCAATCCATCAGTTTCATCATAAAGTCACTCTGTTCATGGTGTCCAGGTTTAGAAAGGCCACCTGTGGTGTTCTCAGGCTTTCCGGCTCTGCTCCTCACATCCTCAGGTCATACATGGGAATTTCCCATGGAAGAATCACTTTTTATAAGAGTGATTTATAAGAATCACTTTTTATAAGAGGCTACTGTAAGCCTTGTAGTTTTCAAAGCAACTTCATTTATCATATATACCTTATGAGGTCTCTGTCACCTGTTTGGAGAATAAAGAAAGGAACTTCTAATTTGGGTGTGAGAGGGGTGGGGGTGAGGATACTGGGGATGTAATCCAGGGGCATTCTACCTCCAAGCTGTACCTCCAGCCCTATTTTTTATTCTTTATTTTGAAACAGGGTCTCACTAAGTTGTGGAGAGCCTCACTAAGTATCTGAGGCTGGCTATGAACCTGCGATCCTCCTGTCTCAGCCTCCCAAGTACTGGGATTACAAGCATGTGCCACCATGCCCAGCACAACTCCAAGACTGAATGACTTGCTAGGCTCAAGCTGGTTTATAACCCAATCTAACTCCTGACCCCTTCTTCCCTTCCCCCTTCTATTCAAGCTAGACATGAACCAACACGGATACAGCCATCACACTGCACTTTTTAGAAAAATGATCTGCAAACCAGCATGGGAGAAGAGATCTCTCCAGAAGAGGGTCCAAGGAGTTCCTAGACAAAGTGGGAATTCAACTCAGGACCAGCAGGTCCCTGACATATGCCATGGAAAAGAATTTCAGTGCCTGTCAGTAGAAGCACAAATTGATTTAGGAGAACAAAGAATACACATTCAAGGGAGAATGTTGGCCATCTCCAGAGTGAGAGAAAGCACTCTTTAGGGGTTCTTTGCTCTTCTTTTAAGGGAAGCTTGGTGAGGGGTGCATAAGGGAAGGTGTGCCAGGATGACACTGCTTGGGTGATCATAGACGGTTTCTAGTAGTCTGGTCATTTCCTGGATCCTTGACCTATCTCCATTGTCTGGACAATAGGTAACACTGGAAAGAGCCCTATTAATAGGCTCCTCATGCTATCATATCTCTCTGGCTTGGGGTGATTCATTAACAGTCCACAAGGTAATTATCATAGGTGAGTGAGTTTTTAACTTTAAGGTTTACAGATGTTCAAGGAATCTGGGAGTGATGGCCTGGGAGAAAGACTGGCTCAGGGAGCAGACAGGCCTCGAAAGGTATGCAGAACTCCTGAATTAAAACTTTATTTCCTTCTCCTTATGTCTCCTTTCTACCTTTTTCTTTTATTTCTTCTCGCCTCATTTCATGACATGAACCAATGTGGACACAGCTATCAAACTGCACTTTTTAAAAAAATGATCTTCTGCACACTACCAAAGAATGGTGGATTCCTTTTTCCTCCTTGCCTTTTCAAAAGTCTCTTCCTCTTACTCCATCAGATGCTCTTGGAATAGTCTACACAAACATTTCCGTCTGGTTCTTCCTAACAGCAGCATTCCAGTCAGGGAGGTGAACTGGCAATGTGTTCCCCAGAGAAGAAAGCCAGGCTCAAGCCTCTCAGGACAAGTCAAAATAAGCCTTGAATAAGTCTCACGTTCCCTGGCCTCCCCCATTTCCCTGTTTCCTCATGGGATGTGGGGGTGGCCGTTTCAAAAAGCCTGAGATCACTTCCATCACAGGCAAGCCTTCCCGAAGGTGTGAAATCCAGCCTCGAATGCCACAGCCTGCACTGATGATGATTCACCCAGACAAAAGCTGGGGCTCCGGCATCAAACAGATGTCAGACGAAACACCAAACGCCTATAAATGATTGCTTTGCAAGCAAGGGAATGACAGAGGGCCCGGCCTAATGATGTTCCCCCATGTCTGGACAAGCTTTCAGAAGATGTGGGGGTGGGGGAGCTGGCTTTAAATGGAGTCTGTGAAGTAGGCTGCTGCTGGAGCGAAGGTGAACCTCTGATTCTCACCTGAGAAGCCCTAGCAAGGCGCATGGCTTCTGGCAATTTGTGTATAATAGATGTAAAGATGATTCAGAAAAATGCATATCAGGGGCACCCTGAAGGCCAGACCGGTATGATGTGATAGTAAATCATAACATATATAAATATCAGAGTAAATAAAAACTGAGAAGGTTCTGTTGGAATAGAAACCACCCCCAAAAAGGCAGAGCCAAGAATGTAAGCAATAAGTACAACTGTCATTCTCTGTAATAAGGAGCAAGTCAGGTTTGGCTCTAGACCTTCTCCTGGGTTTTACAACTTTCTAGACATGGGGTGTATTAACAGAACACTTTCATTAAGCAACTTTAATAGGATTTTTGAAATGACAGTTTGTCATTTCAAAAATGTTTTTGACATGTTTTTTATGGACTTCACAATTAGAACTTTAGGTTTTAATCATTTTAGGGCTTTCACTTGTTGATGCAACACATTTTTGTTGAACACCTACTATGTACCGCATGTTGTATTTGTTGCCAGGAATATAGCAGTAGATGGTAGACTCAATCTTTGTAGGATCTTAATTCCTATCATTGTTGTTGAATGTTAGTTTCTTTTGAGACCATTAGTGAAACTAGAAATCTGAACCCATACATAGAAGAGGCTTTGTCTCTTTTTTAGCATCTTTCTAAATAGAACACTGTAAAGCTAGCACCTTTTATTCTGCTGTTCTACTGCCACAACAACAAAGCCTGTGTCTAGCACACAAAAGTGCTTCCAAAATGCAAAACCAAGCTCTGTCAATCACCTACTGTTCTTTTCATCTCCTGTATTTTCAAAGGGCTTTACCTCTCCTCTAGAATAGCTCAGTCTCATCCTTCTGTCTACTGATGGGGAAAATGATCTGTATTTGAAATTCTGCATGTTGAGCCTCCAAGAAAAAAATTCTTGGAAGCAATCTCTTGTGCTTTATTCTACCTAATAGCAAAGGCTGTTACATAAAAGCATGCCACGATATATGTACCCAGGCAGGGGCAGAAACCTGTCAGCTATCGAACCCCTGGGTCGTCTTTACCTAGGCAGGTATCAGTGAATTTCAACTAGATTTCAAGAGCCTGCTTTGTTTTCCTCTCATTGAGATTGGGAACTGGAGAAACCACTTTAAACCCATTATTTAAAGGGTCCTTGGTTGTTCCTTTAAGAGGAGTTAATATATTTTGGATTGAGAACATTTTTGCAAAATCAATGCCAAGATCATTTGCATCTTCATGAACACCTAAAATCAACACTTCCCTTACCAGCCCAAGTCTCATGCTATATGTGCCTCTTTTTTTCCAAAAAAAGTGCTTTTATTGGTGCATTATAATATCACATCATAATGTAAATCATCTTGACAGTAACATACATGCACACAACACTTGGTGCCTCCCCACCCCGGCTTCCCCATTTCCCCACTTCCCATACAGAGTACTAAGATTGACATTGGTATATTCACATATGTACACATAGTTGATAATAGTATTTCCATTAACGAATCCACTCTTCTTCCTCCCCTTCCCTTAGACCACCTCCCTGGCTCCACTGAGGTTTCTCCTCCATTGTCTAGAGTCCCTCTTGTATTCCAATTACTCCCTAGCTTGTGCATATTAGGGAAAACATATGACCCTTCACTTTCTGTGATTGGCTAATCTCACTTAACATAATGTTCTTCAGGTCCTTCCATTTTCTTGCAAATGACATAATTTTGTTCTTTATTGCTGAGTAGAATTTCATTGTGTGTATATGTGCCTCTTAGAGAACCCTTAACAGTTGACCAACCTGAATGTCCACTAGGATCACAAAAAAATTACCAGAAATGGAAATTTGTCTACTTTCATTCACTTTGTTAATTTAAATCACTCAATATTTTTAGGAAAATAGCAGGATCCAAGGAAGTCGCATAATACAAAAGATGAATTAAAATATGTGAATTATAATGAGATGTCTGCACCTAAAGAAATAATGCATCTGGGTAGTGATACTTGGTGCTTTCTAATGTCACAAAGAAGGAAGCAAGCAGGCATCAAGTGTTTCAGGTACAGTACCACCTGGGGGGGGGGGTTGTTTTGCAGTACTGAGGATTGAACCCAGGGGCACTCTACCACTGAACTATATTTCCAGCCCTTTTTTTTTTTAAGTAACAGGTTGTCACTGGCAGGAAATATCCTTGTCAAAAAGTAAACCTGAGTCTAATCAGTGTTCCAGATCTAACCAACAATTCACAGAAAATACAGAAATACGGAGTATGTTAAATGACACAGTGATGAAACAGTCAAAACCCACACCAGTGGAAACTTGACTAAGATGAACTTGCTTCTGAACTAAATAGCAAGAAGGAAATGAAGAAATGGAGGAAGCGGGGCAGGGGAGGCAAGTATATGGAGGGAAGCACCAAGTGCTGTGTGCATGTGTGTCTGTATCACTTTGAATCTCGCTGTGATGGATAGTAATATCACACCAATGAAAGTATTAAAAAAGCAAATATAAAAACTCCCTGAAAAAAGACACACACACACACACAAGAACATTAAGAGCTCTATCAAATAATTGCAGAGGACAACCTTATTTGGATTCTGTTTCAAAGTGCTAAAATACAAAATAAGATAACTGGAGAAAATTTTAAATATTTTATTTTTTATTTATTTTTATTTATTTTGCGGTACTGGGGATTGAACTCAGGGGCATTCTACTTCTGAGCAATACCCCCAGCCCTATTTTTTATTCTTTATTTTGAAACCGAATCTCACTAAGTTGCGGAGTGCCTCACTAGGTAGTTGAGGCTGGCCGCAAACCCAGATCCTCCTGTCTGAGCCTCACAAATGCTGGGATTACAAGTGTGTGCCACCACGCCCCCAGCTTAAACACTTTATTTTTAAACTAGGGATTGAACCCAGGAGCCCTCTACTTCGTGGGTTCTTACTAAGTTACTTAGATTGACCTTGAACCTGTGATCCTCCTGTCTCTGCCTCCAAAGTACTGGGATTACAGGTTTGCACCACTACACCTGGCAACTTTAAACACTTACTGAATATTTGATGAATAAAATCTTTGATTACTAGGATCTTTTAGGTATGATAATGGAACTGTGGTTGTATATTTTTAAAAGGAATGCTTGTCAGTGGTTCATAATGAGATATTTATGGATGGAATATTATGATATTCAAGGTTTTCTTCAAAATCTAAGTGCAGAGAGAAGTGGGGATATTGATGGAACAAGATTGGCCATGGGTAGTAACCATAGAAGCCAAATGATGGAGACAGAGGTTTGTGACGCCTTGTTTTCTGCCTCTGTCAATGTAGTTGATATTTTCCCCAAGAAGTATTTCTGGTTTTTGTTTTGTGTGTGTGTGTGTGTGTGTGTGTGTGTGTGTGTGTGTGTGTGTGTGTGTGTATATTTGTTGCTGGGGATTAAACCCAGGGGCATTCTACCTCTGAGCTCCACCCTCCACCGTATTTTATATTTTGTATTTGGAAACTGGGTCTTGTTAAGTTGCTGGGGCTGGCTTCAAACCTGTGATCCTCCTTGTCTCAGCATCCCAAGTGCAGGGATTACAGGTATGCACCAGACTCCCAAAGGAAAGGAAAGAGAACGTGAAAAGCACAAAAACAAGCTATAGAACAGAAAATATTGCATGCAAACCAAGCATGTTGCCAGAGTATATTCAGAACTGCAAATCAGAAGAAAAGAAAAATGTAATGGAAAAAATTAGCAAGGGACCTGAACGGGCACTTCACAAAGGAAAAGAACATGCAAACAGCCACTAGCCTTATTATTAGTAAAGTACAAATTAAAACTATCATAAGATAGCACTATGGCTCACCAGAATTGCTAAAATTAAAGACGATACAAGGAAAAGAATAAAAGAATAGAATGAGTGTCAGTCTGACACGTTAGTCACCACTGCGAATTTGTACCCTGATTCCAAGAAGGAAGTTTGTAGCCTGGTGACTAATCCCAGGTTTTGGAGTCCACCCGAACTGGCTTAGGGTTTGGCTCCACTCCTCACTAGTCACACGACGCTAGACAAATCCTTTAAATGTGTTTCAGTTTTTTAATCCATTCTGAGGATATGATCTCTACTACAAAGGGTTATCAGGATTCAATAACATCAGACATCTGAAGTGCTTCTCACAGTGCCTGACACTGAGGAAACATCCGATAAAGGGGACAGTTATGATTAGAGTAATGTATATTTAAAATATTTTTCCTTTTGCATGTCTTGGTGGAGGAGACCTCCACAAGAGCTAAGGTAGGTTGGAAGGCACAAATGGAGGTTTTGCAACCAATGAGGTTACATAATGGCTACACGCTGGTCTCATAACCCCAACCTCACCTGGTCATGAGCCTTCCAGATCAGTAAATACAGCTCTCTCTAGTGACCGCCACAGCCTCTGTCTTTCATCACTCAACTGCTCATTTATTGATTTAGTCATTCAACAAACACTGATTGAATGTATTTGGGTACAATATACTGTATGTACTAGAAAAAGTGAAAACAAAACTGTAATCTGATACCATACTCAGGACTCAATGTTTGCTATTAGATATCTTAAGGGGTCAGTGGTTCTTTCTAGTGCTTCTGTGTCATCATTAACTTCTAAACCACAGGGAAGTAATGCTTGTCTTCTATTATCTTTTTAAAATCTATGGTACTAGTGCAAATTTTTTTTTCATGAATATTGGTTGACAACTTCAAGTTGAAGGCAAGGTTTCCAGTCTGATACACCTTTTTCTCATAGGACTGGGATTTCATAAAAGTGAGCTTCATCATCAATAAAGGTGACTCAAGTTCATTGCAGAAAATACAAAGATTATAAAAGAGAAAGCAAACAAATCCTAGAAAGACTCATGTAGACATTATAAAGTATATCCTTTCAATAGATTTTTATAAAATTGGGATCATACTATGTATATTGCTTTGGGGCATACTTTTTGGGGGGTGGTCCTAGAAATTGAACCCAAGGTTTCAATTGTTCCACCACTGAGCTGTGCTCCCAGCCCTCTTTACATTCTTACTTTGAAAGAGGGTCTCGCTATGTTACTACATGTTGGCCTCGAACCTGTGATCCTCCTTTCTTAGCCTCCCTACTGGGATTTCAGGTGTATACTACCATGCCCAGATGGAGTATGGTGTGTGTGTTTCTGTGTGTGTGTGTGTGTGTGTGTGTGTGTGTGTGTGTGTGTGTGTGTGTGTGAGGGAATGAACCCAAGGGCATTCTACCTCCAAGCTATACCACCAAACCTTTTTACCTTTTTTTGAATGTTGCAATAGGGTATAAGTTGCTGAGGCTAGCCTCAAACCTGTGATTATCCTGTTCCATCCTCCCAAGTACCAAGATCACAGGTGTGCATCACCATGCTCACCCTAGAGCATGCTTTTTATTTACTAACATATTAGTAACATTTTTTCATGTTCTTGAATTTTTTCCTAAAACATAATTGGTAATAGCTGCCTAGAATTTATAAATACCATTACTTGACTAGTTCCTCATTGTCAGATATTTGGATCTCTGTTTTAAATTTCCTTGTATAAAAATACTTGTACACACTCCTGGATGATTTCCATAGAAGAAAAACAAATGGAATTACAGGGTCTGAATGGAGTAATAGGGCCAAAATGTATAAACATGTTTCAATTCTTAAAATATATTCTCTTGCCAGAGACTGTGGCACACACCTGTAATCCTAGTACTTGGGAGACTGAGGCAGAAGGATCTCAGGTTCAAAGCTAAGCACAATAACTTAGCAAGACCCTGTTTCAAAATAAAAAGTAAAAAGGGCTAGGGGCATAGCTCAGAGGTAGAATGGGTTCAGTCCTCATTCACACACACACACACACACACACACATTTTCAGATTGTTTCCCTGAAATGTCAATTCACAATTTCTACAAGCGACTAGATACTGGTTTTGTTAACTCAGGCTATTGAATTATCTTGATCTTTCCTGACTTAGTGGGTAGAAAAATGATATTTCACTTTAATTTGCTTCTGTAATAACTTGCAGTGTAGCTAGACTTTAAACAACAAAAACAGCTCTAGCTGCTATTTTCTGGAGAAGTGGAACAAGTGACAAATATTTAATTCTGTGGACTCAGTTAACCCAAACACTTTCCTCCCACCTATGACTTGACATCAACCACATAGTGAGCATGCAGTACATGTCCCACATATATTTGTGGGCTGGAAAGACTAATAAATAAATACCATTCACTTGTGATGAGTCTTTGTGCAGAAAATAAATGTGAAACGAGGGTGAAGAAGGAAAGACATGGCATTGGCCCCAAAGAAGGCAAGAATGAAAACACAAAGGAGAAGTAGGTTGAGGTCAAATTGTGGACGGTTTTGAATGCCAGGATGAGGAACTGGGCAATGGGGAGCCATTGGCCATTGAATGTTTTAAGGAAGAATGGCATAATCAATTAGGAAAAGTATCCTAGGAGAAGGTAAGTGGGCAGAGGGCAGCTCTAGGGAGTCGCAGGTAGTTGGTAGACAAATAAATGTGTTTAGATGAAAAGTTTAACAGAACACTGTCAAAGGGAACAATAATAAAATTATTAAGGTCAAACTGAGGTGTTGAGGTAGTTGAGAGAGAACTTGAAAAACCACCCTCCTTGCCCTTCTTGCCTGCCTGTCACTGCAAAGGCCCATGGTCCTAAACAATGAAAGTAAGATCAGATGTCTCCAAAGGTGGCTGGGTGAACCCCATGCTGCTGGTTGGTGGGCAGAGGTCCGCAGGGTGCAGTCCACACGGCTGAAGAAAGTTCCAAAGGTCTGAGGAGCCCCACAGGCCATGTAGAGAGCATCACTGACCACACTCTAGTTGCTTTAGATCACAGAGTTCAACTGTAGGCCAAGGAATAAATTCACCAACCATAAGGTAGGCAGGAATACATTTCTGAGGTTGCAAGGCTGAACTGCTAAGGTAACTGTGACAGCACATGTCAAGATGCAAAAGTACTTTACATTGTCCAACAACAGCCAGGTGATTGAAAACCCTTCTCTCTGGTCATTCCCCACATGATCCAACCTCACAGGTGTCGAGCATCATACAGCATCCTGCACTCAGAAGGCCCTGTGCTTGATTTAATGCTCTGCTGCCACCATACTGGAACTCTTAATACTTTGATTATTGAGCTTGTTTTGTAAGGAAAGTCTGCAGAACAATACGCGTAGGGAAATATCAATACACAGGTCCTTATCCGCCTCTTCATGTGCTGCATTTCCAAGTTCCCTTTAGCAGAATTCCAGCAGACCCACCATGCACAGGAGGGGTTCAGTAAGACTTAAACCAAGTGCCAAGTAAGTGTGTTGACAAGAGAAGATGCTGCAATGGTTCAGATGAGTGTCTCCCACAGGTCCATGTGTAAAATTATGGTCTCCAGGGGGATGACATGGACATCTAAGAAGTGGGACCTAGTGGGAGGGCCTCAGGTCATGGGGGGGTGTCCCTCCTCTCCTCCTCCTCCTCCACCTCCTCCCTCCTCTTCCCCTCCTCCTCCTCCTCCTCCTCCTTCTTTTTCTCCTCTCTCTCTCTCTCTCTCTCTCTCTCTCTCTCTCTCTCTCTCTCTCCCTCTTTCTCTCTTTCTCTTTCTCTCTTTCTCTCTCTGCTTTCCTGGTTCTGGATGTGACTACTCACTCTGACATGTATTCCTGCCATTGCCATCCATACCTCCCTCATCAAAGGTCAAACCAGTCTTATATTTAAAACTCCAAACTATGAGCTAAACCTTCTCTTTCTTTCCCTTTTTCTCTCCTGCTTCCTCTCCCCAACACCCTGTCTTTTGGTGCTGGGGACTGAACCCTAGGCCTTGGTACGTGCTAAGCAGGTACTCTACAACCGAACTATACTCCCAGCCCAACCTTTTCTCTTTATAAGTTAATTTCCTTAAGTATTTTATGGTAGTAACATAAAGCTGACTAGTATAGTCTTGGCATTCACAAAGACCATGCTTTCTGTTTAAACCTAAACTTGTTTCAAAGGCAGAAAAAAAAAGGCAATGCCATTCTAAGAAACAATAAAAGGAAGTCTACCTATCATATTCTTCTGACTTGTGTTTCTGGTCTTAGTCACCACTAATACTGAAAATAATAACATGGAGGGAAAGATAGCACAACCTATGGTTCCAGTTCTTTAGTACTCATCAGAAGCCAAAAGTAGACAGTTTATGGAATGTGCATGTATCAAGAAATAAAGTAAAAACAGATTAGCTCTGTGCAGAATACAAATGCATGCATAAGCTATGAGTACAAATTGTGTAATTTCAGTGATTCTGTACACAAGTTATAATGGGCATCTAAAACTGGCATTGCACAATATAAAGACAAATGGTAGAATTTATGCTAATAATTTTAATTTTTAAATTTTTCTTGACTTAGAATGCCATTAAGTAGCAAATAGAAGTCATCCCAGCCAAGCAAGATCAAGGTTTTGGAAAAAAAGGGAGAAACTTAGCTGGGCGTGGTGTCACACACCTGTAATTACAGGACTTGGGAGGCTGAGACAAGAGGATCATAAATTCAGGGTCAGCCTCAGCAATTTACCAAGGCCCTCAGCAACTTACTGAGATCCTGTTTCCAAATAAAAAATAAAATAGGGCTGGGAGTGTAGCTCAGAGGTAGAATGCCCCTGTTTCAATCCCTAGCACCACAGGAAAAGGGGGGGGGGAGGGAGGGAGAGAGGAAGGAAGAAAGGAAGGAAGGAAGGAAGGAAGGAAGGAAGGAAGGAAGGAAGGAAGGAAGGAAAAATTTTTATATCAACATAATTTTCTCTGCTTTTTGAACCACATTTTAATTTTCACTTTGCACTGAGCCCATCTAATTATGTAGCCATCCCTGTACTAAATATATGTATTAGCTCTGAAACAAATTAACTGGTTTTGAATTCCAACATTGACACTCACAGACCTTGGGAGAGTTGTTAAACTTTTCAAGGCTCAGTTTCTTCATTTGTAAAATAGGAATATTAACGATCCACAGCAAATAACCATAGAATCTTTATGTGGATTAAATGAAATGCTATAAATAAAAAACATAGCACCCTAACTGCCATTAAGCAGATGTTTAGTAAATGATAGTTCTTAACAATCATTGAAATATGTTAGTAGTCAAGTGCGGTGGTACACGTGTGCAATCCCAGTACTTGAGAGTACTGGTCCAAGGCCAGTGTGCAGGGACTTAGCAAGAACCTGTTTCAAAATAAAAAAATGAGAGGAGCTATAGGTACAGCTCAGTGGTGGAGTATCCCTGGGTTTAATCCCCAGTCCTCCCCACCCCCATTAGCCTTTACAGAGTAAAACAACTCACTGCAGTGACTCCCTGTGGTGGTCTACCGTAGGGTGAAGCTGGTGCCACATCACTCTGTGTGTGCTTCTCTGCCTACCTTCACTTGGCTGACACCCTCTCTCTATCTGAGGAAATATATACAGGTCATTATGTAGGCACTTCTGCTGGGCTGATCACTCATAAGTTCACTGCCATGTATCTTAGAGATGCTAACTCCAGGTAGGACATCCGTGTTTAGTCCCATCGACTATGGCCAAGTCATGTAGTAGAAAGCATAGGAAACTCTAAGGAGACCACGGGTACCCTCAGACACTTCCCAGAGGAGGCAATGTCATGCATAGGCTCTTTGCAGTGCTCACCCAGAACAAAGTCCAGCTGTCCTTGAAGGTGATCTTTGAAACTTTTGGAAATAAAAAAAAAAAAAAAATAGGTCTTTTTGTGATCATTTTTGGTCTACAAATCTTTGACCAGAGAGTTACATAGGTAGATTTCCCCAGATAGAAAACAACAGAATCCTACCTTTTGAAGGCACAGAAAAAAATTAGACATGGATACTGGCATTGAACCAGCATTACTCCTGCAGACATCCAACAGGGCTCCTGAAGGTGCGGACTGAAGATGAGCAGCATAAAACACACCCCGAGTATGACTAGAAATGCAGATTCCCATGCTCTGGTTCTGAGACCTACTGAATCAGAAGATCTATAAATAAGGGATCCAGTAATCTATATTTTAACAGGCTCCCATGCAACTCTGTGAATACTTTCAAGTGTTTGTGGACAGAAGAGGATGAACAATTGAGGACAATTTAGTTATAAGGAAATGGAGGCACTCTTACAAACTCAACCTCCAGCCCTGTGTTTCCTAAGGTTATGGTGGGCAGCGCCCTGGGCTTGGAGTCCTTGCGTCCTCTCTAGTTTTGAGTGGGATATTGATGTGTGGTCCCTGTAGAGATACAATGGGGCCTTCTGGAAGTGGAACAAGGGTCTGAATCTGAGCAAGAGAAGCCGGATCATACTGAGGACTCTGAAGGGAAACACTGCAAGACCATAGCAAGCAGGTTTTGATATGCTTAGAGCAGGCAGGTGCCCAACTATGCTGCGCCTATGTTTGTGATGTAGGACGATGTTCTAGTAGGTAGGAACTGGGACCATTTTATGGAAATCAATTTCTGACTCTTCAACTTCTACAGGTCTTCATTCCTAAAATTGGGCTGCCCAAGATTGGATTGGCATTCTACTTCCCTTTACCCTTCTTTTTAAAATCCTACTTTATTTTTATAATGTGCTTTTATTGGTGCATTATAGTCTCAATTCATAATGTAAATCATGTTGACAGTGACATACATGCACACAGCCCTTGGTGCCCCCCCCACTGCCTCCCCATCTCTCCCCTTCCCAACACAGAATACTGAGATTGACATTGGTATTTTCATATATGTACACATAGCTCTCCCCACCCCTTAAAGCGAGGCTAAGCATCCGGTGAACTGAGAACTTATGGATGAAGTGTTCTAGAAGGAAAAGCTACTGGCATAACTCCCTGAAAAGAAGTCAGTGCTTAGCCAAAGGCCACTCTGCCCTGCCACAACCTGCTGGCCTTATCTTGTCTCTGAAGACTCCTGATAACTTGCCTTTGCCCTCACTCTGGCCAAGTGATCCGAGTTATCTGAATGTCAAATAAAAGCAAAGAACAAGGAATCAGAACTTTGAAACACATTCATGACCCCACCTCCCCACAGTACGCAGGACCTTGCCATTCTGAGCAGGAAGAGGGGGCTGCTCTCCTCCTTCAATACAGTATCTACAGTACAGGGCTGGAAAAGTCATCAAAAGCATTAAAGGTATTAGGGCTGTTTACTCTGCATTCCTATCTATCTGCTGCCCAATTAACATGATTTGCAGCTGAGAAAATAATGCTCTCCTCAGTCAGAGATAAATTGGGTCCCCTAACTGTGAAACAAAGGGGAGAGAGAGGCAGTGATGTTTATAAAAGTTATTGCAAACAAATGCACTTCAAAAGGAACCGTGGCGACAGATTCTGTTTCACAGAGTCCTCCCCATTCTTCTTGGCCTCTCCAGACCCTTCCTCAGGCTCTGCTGGGTGTTTTCACCACTGGCCTGCTATTTTAGGATGTAATTCAGTGTGTGGAATTAATCTAGTCTGAAGTCTAGACTTGCCCTGTCCAATACAATAGCTACCCAACAATTGAAAGGTGACGCCCTGACTGAGGTGTGCCGTAAGTCTAAAATACACACCAGATAGCAAAGACAGTACCAGAAAATGTCAACTATGCCATGAATCACTTTTATATTGATCACATGCTGGAATGGTAATATTTGGGGTAGATCGGGCTAGATAAAATGCTTTATTAAGAATTCCTTTCACCTGCTTCTTTTTACTTTTTTTTTAAACGTGCCTACCAGAAAATTCAACATGACACGTGCCTCCCATTTGTGGCTCCCATTATATCTCTATTGACAGTCTGTCAGTCTAGACTGAGGGTTGAGCAGCCTCGGGCAAGGGTTGCTGGGAACGTGAGAGTCCAGTTCTGATTGGCAAATGGAGCTGGGGAGATTTTGGGCTAGCAGTGACCCCTCTTGCTGAAAAGAGGTATATTTGTGACGATCATAGCATGTGGAGCCCAGGCTAACAGATTGTAAACTTGCCTCCCTTCTGGTTCTAATACTTACTTAACCTCAAAGGAACTTTAATATTTAAACCAAATGGCATGTGAGATTTCAGTAGGCTGATGTATTGCTCTCCATCCAGCCATTCGAGAAATCCTACTGAGGTCCCCGTGCAGCCGAGCTCCAGTTGCCGCCATATCGCAATGGAAGTCTGGCACAGCACTAATGAGCTGATGAAATTTTTTTCTCACTTGTTTGATATTAAATAGGAAAGCCTTTCGAATCAAACGTTTGCAGATAGTGTGAAAATTGGAAGTGCGGGTGTTAGCCGAGCCAACTCCAACAGCTCCAAAGGCTGCAGTTGTCTGCTGGTGAGAGAATAGGGCTGCCGGCTCCCATTGTTAGCTGCACACCAGTGAGGAGCAGTGGGAGCTGTCTGCCAGCTTCCTCCATTGCAGAGGTGAGCTACTCACATACCAAGCCCACTGGCTTTTCTCTGCTGTGGGCACAGATCTGTCCTGAACACCATCATTTAAAAAACAACTAATTGGTCTAAGTCAAAAATTTAGAGGTTTTTGGATTATGAGCCTGAGCCCATTTGCTCTGTTGAGAAGCCAATGCCAGATATTATGTAAAGCCTCTGCCTAGGTCCCTCAAATACCAACAATAACAGCAGCAGCACATTCTTATTAAGCACTTACTACATGCTTTTTCTTTTTTCTTTTTTGCTTTTTGTAGGGGGGGTGAGGAGGAGGGTACCAGGAATTGAACCCAGAGGGGCTCTCCAACTGAGTTACACCCCTACTCATTCTTTTGAGACAGGGTATCACTAAGTTGCCAAGTCTGGCCTTGAACTTTGATTCTCTTGCCTCTGCCTCCCTGGTCACTGGGATAATACGCCTGTGCCATGGTGACCAGTACTATATTCTTTAAATATATTAGCTCACTTAATCTTCAACTCTATGTAACATAGAAGTTTTTCTTTTTTGTATTGTTCTGTTCTGCATCTTTTGGCTTTATTTATTTTTAAGTTACCCAAGGTTATAGTAAGTGGTAAAGCTAGCTGCAAATCCAGGTGGTCTGAGCAGAACCAACATCCGAATTACTCTGCTGTTCTGTTCATATGGAGAATAAATATTAAAATCTGTACAGTATTCATCTGGATTAGCAAAACAACAAGTCAGAACCTCTTCAGTCATCCAGGGGGTCAGGAACATATCTGTGAGTCAGTGACCCACATGTAAATGTTTTCTATCACAATAAAGCTATTTGGATAAAAAAAAAAAAAGTCTCCTCTAAGGGAGGTGAGTGCACAGAGACTTCTCTGAGAATGGCTTCCAGATTTTATCTCAGAAGAATCTTCCTAAAATTGGAGCTTATGTGGTACAGAGAAGAGCCTTTCTTTCACTGTGAAACCCATTCTTCATTCTTCAAATAAAATCATATCCTTAGAATAAATATAAAAAAATGGATAAACAAAGGGGAGCCTCAGAGACCTCCACAAGCTCACTGGTCTCTGCTCCCACAGTGTGGCCCCAGGGAACCACCTCTGGCTGCTCACAGAGGGTGGTGCAAAACCACTGGTGACCTGGGCAGGGGCAGGGGTAGGGGGTTCCAGATTTGAGCTCTAATTCTGCCGTTTCCCATGCAGGTAGCCCTCCCTGGGCCTTCCAGTCCCTCCTCCCTCAGATGGCCATGTTTACCCATGATTCTCTAAAAAACCAAAGTTGATCGAATTGAGCTCTCCTAAAAAGGATCTATGTGTGACCAAGGGAAGGTCTTGCTCACAGAACTCTCTCTCTGGAGCCTGCCCTTCTTGAACTGGAGTCAACAGCCAACCCTTAAGTTGAGCTTTCATCTCTGAGAAGGCCCAGCCTTACCAATGCCCCGGAGAGGCGGCCCATGGCAAAGTTCTCCACAGAATGATTTCTTGAAGGGAAACACAGGGCATCAGGAAAGAGACCTGGGAAATTGGGAACTGAGCAAGGATCTAAATTTGCCACGGAACTAGCCCTGCATACAGTCAGAGCTTTTGTAGAAAAGCAAAGTAATGACTCTTGCCCCAGCCATATATCTCTTTTTCTTTCCTCAAATTCCCCAAGAGGATATGAGGAAGGGGGTGGTATGATTTTTTGGGGCCCATGGAGAAAACATACTTAAAAAAAAAAAAGAAAAGAATCAGTGATGGTGCATGCCTGCATGCCTGTAATCCCAGTACTGGGGAGGCTGAGACTGGAGGATCATAGACTCAAGACCAGCCACAGTAACTTAGAGAGACTCTCAGCAACCTAACAAGACCTGGTTTTGAAACAAAATGTGGCTGGGCTATAGCTCTGAGATAGAATGCCCCTGAGTTCAACCCCTACAAACACAAACACACACACACACACACACACACACACACACACACACACACACACACACACCAATATTCCAATAGAAAGCTTTTGTGAATGGCTGGTAAGAACAATATTTGAAAAGGATTTAGAATAGAAGGGAATTTTTTTTTTCCCCCGGGTTGAGATACTTGCAGAGGAGAAAGATTAGAGCTACCAAAGATTATCTTCCTATTTCTTTATTCTTGCTCCTGAAGGTCATATCTCACTTCAAATTAGAACAGGAGGAGCTTGCTGTGAAGTATCTTCCATGTGGCACCTGGCTCAATACTATCAAAGCTACAAAAACAAAGTCTTATGGCTCCGGATTTGAAAGACTTGTTAGGAATTTGGACATAGAAAATTGAAGCCATCCAGATCAGAGCAGCCTCACTCCCTCTCCAGGGCGAGCCTTCTGTCATTCAGAGAGTTCACATGCTCACTTTTGGGTGTTCAGACTCTGGGAAAATAGTGAATTTTGTGGTGTTTCAGGCTCTGACCCAAAGGAGTACCTAACTCTCTGTCCTTTCAGGTGCACACACTGGACTCATCATTGACCCCTTTCTGATTTCCACTGGACTGGTCACCCCTTTTTATAAACCTTATTAGTCCTTCTGGGCCTGTTGTATCTTACTTTTTGCAAGGATTGGTGTTGGCTGTAGGACATACAGTCTTTGCCTTCACTTAATAAACCTGGAAGCGTTAACTTTCAAATAGCTTACTAGGTCTGATACACACAGGAGGAAGACTGTGTTAGCCTGTTGTCAATATGCTGCACTGAAACATTCCTTAACACGCGTCAACTCTGTGGCTCACTTAACTTTTCCAGATGTGGCCGGCTCGGCTGCCGAGCTGGTGACATTGCAGATGGATGGCCACAGCCCCACTGTTGGTGGATGAACATGGGTACCTTTGATGTGATGGGGTGACTCTCCTCATCGATTAGCCAGAAGGAAAAGCTATTTTCTTCTGGAGGGTTCCCAGTTCGTTCCCACCTCAAGGAGACCGTATAATCACCCGCATACACCAGCTATCAGGGATGAAGTCTGGGGCTCTATTTCCTACCCACTGAGCATGTGGCACCGAGCAGCCCCTAGGGAGTCAGAACAAAGCTGATGCCAAGGACAGCCGCAGAAGAAGGCTATTCTCTTAAAGGTGGATTATAACACACACACACACACACACACACACACACACACACACACACAGAGTTGCATTTCACCTGTTTAATAAAAGTGCATTTTAAGCACACAAAGCAAGGTGCCTGTGTCCCTTACAGTCAGAAAAATTTTATCCTCCCGCATCCAATGTAGGCATTTCAAAATATGATGTCCCTCTTCTTTCAGGGAGGAAAATAATAATGATTGAAATCTAAGGAAGAGATTGCCTCTTCCCTCTTCCTGGCAGATACATGAGTAAAAGAATTTTAAGATTTTCTTCTTTAGCAGGACAAGGTAGAGTCAAGCTTTTGACCTCGTGGTACCCTCAGCTTAAAATATGCTCTATTCTTCAGTATTTGGGGAAGTTATTGAACTTCAGTTTCCTCATCTAAAATATTGGGGTAGTACTCACTTTGCAGAGATGTGGTGAGAGCAAACATTGTACATGTAAAGTCATGCATAATATTTGCCACATAATAACAAAACAAATCCGCCCATATTTATAGCCATTTGTAACAGCATAATGGGAATCACTTTTTCCTTCTAATTCAGTACCAAGTACATACAACTGGTTATTAATGAGCCTGCAGGAGCTTGGACATTTAAAAGGCGCATTCGGAGACTGCTGGCAGGGCCCCAACACAGAATTTGGGAGTAGTGTAGTGGAAGTAGCTTAGTATAGAGCTCTTGCCTAGCATGTGTTTAATCCTTAGCAACATACACACACACGCACACACACTTTGGTGTCTCTAGGCAATTGATTGTTAGAAGACTAATTGTTAAAAAAAAAAGGTTGTAGCTTATTAAAAGATTCACTATAGTTTTTTTTAATGGTAAGTAACATTTTTTAAAGCTCAATTTTCATTGCAATCAAAACTTGCCTCAATTGCTTTTAATATTCCACAAAGGATTAAGATGCTTTAAAAAATTCCAAGTAAAAATAAAAATTAAAAATTAGAAAGCCAAGGATTCAGGACAAATGGAAAATATGGGTAGCAAAATAGTAAAGCCAGGGTCCACTGAAAATGTTTTATAAAAATTGTGTACCCACAAAGTAGCTAGATGTGTGCAGTCTTAGGTTCATGGCAAAATTCAGAGGAAAGTACAAGGTTTCCCATATACCCCCTGCTTCCACACGTGCATAAGCTCCCCCCACTGCCCATACCCAGCATCAGAGCGATACATCTGTTACTATGACGAGCTTACATTAACACATCATAATCACCCAAAGTCCATAATTTACATTAGTGTTCATTCTGGGTGATATATATTCTATAAGTTTGTACAACTGTGTAGTGACATATTAGCCAATATTCTAGTATCGTATAGAGTATTTTCATTGCCCTAAAAGTCATCTGTGTTCTGCCTATTTATCTCTCCTCCATCCAACACTTGGCAACCACTGATCGTTTTTACTGTCTCCATACTTTTGCCTTTTCCTGAGTATTATGTAGCTGTAACCACAAAGTACCTAGTCTTTTCCAGTTGGCTCCTTTCACTTCGTAATACACATTTAAGATTCTTCCATGTCTTTTTATGGCTCAGTAGCTCATTTCTTTTTCGCATTGAAGAATATCCTAGTGAGATGTGGTGGTGCATGCTTGTAATTCCAGTACTTGGGAGGCTGAAGCAGAAGGACCACAGATTCACAGCCAGTCTCAGCTACTCAATGAGGCCCTCCCCAACTTAGTGAGACCCTGTTTCAGAAAAAAAAAAAAAAAAGAAGAATAAAAAATAGGGCTGGGAGTGTAGCTTGAAGGTAGAATAACCCTGGGTTCAATCCTCAGTACCTAAAAAAAAAGAATATTCCATTGTGTTCATGTACCATGGTTTATTGGTTTATTTATCCATTCACATACTGAAGGCCATCTTGGTTGCTTCCAGCTTTTGGCAATCATGAATAAAGCTGCTATAAACATCTGTGTGCACATTTTTTGTTTTTGTTTTTGTATGTGCAGGCATAAGTTTTCAACTTTTGGGGGTAAATACCAAGGAGCACAGCTGGTTAATAATATGGTAAGAGTGTGTTTAATTTGCAGGGCTGGATGGAGCAGGCCTGTTATCCCAGTACTTGGGAGGCTGAGACAGGATTGAGATCCCAGGTTTGAGAACAGCCTTAGCAACTTAGTGAGACCCTGTTTCAAAATAAAAAGGACCGGGGGGCAGGGTATCCCAGAGGTAGAATATCTCTGGATTCAATCCCCAGTATCCCCCATGCACATACACACAGTGTTTAGTCTGTATGAAACCTAAACTGTCAGCTGGGCGTGGTGGCGCGCGCTTGTAATCCCAGCATTTGGGAGGCTGAGACAGGAGGATCCGGGTTCGAGGCCAGCCTCAGCTACCTAGTGAGGCACTCCTCAACTTAGTGAGACCCTGTTTCAAAATGAAGAATAGAAAATAGGGCTGGGGGTATAGCTCGGAGGTAGAATGCCCCTGAGTTCAATCCCCAGTACCGCAAAAAAAAAAAAAAAAAAAAAAAGAAAAAGAAACCTAAACTGTCTTCCAAAGTAGCTGCACTAATTTTGCATTCCCATCAGGAACAAGTGACAATTCCTATGTCCCACATTGTCACCAGTATTTGGCATTGTCAGTTGTTCAGATTTGGCCATTCTAGTAGATGTGTAGTGGTATCTCGTTGTTTTAATTTGCATCTTCCTGATGACATGTGATATGCAGTATCCTTTCAAGTGCTTATTTGCCATCCATATGTCTTCTTTGGTGAGGTATCCATTAAAGTCTTTGGCCCATTTTTAGTCAGGTTGTTTGTTTTCTTATTGCTGAATTTTAAAAAGTTCTTTGTGTATTTGGGGTAGCAGTCCTTTTTGAGAAGAGTCTTTTGCTAATATTTTCTCCCCATCTGTAGCTTGTCTTGTCTCTTTTGACAGTTTTAAATTTTAATGAAATCCAGCTTACCAGTTATTTCTTTCACGGAATACGCCTCTGTTGTATCTCAAAATGCATTGCCATGTACAAGATCATCTAGTTTTTTTCCCATATTATTTTCTAGGAGTGTTATAGTTTTGTATTTTATATTTGGGCCTATGATCCATTTTGAGTTAATTTTTGTGAAGAGTATAAGGTCTATATCTATATTCATTTCTGGTTTTTGCATGTGGGGATCCAGTTGTTCCAGCACTACTACCGAACATGCTATATTTGCTCCATCCTATTCCCTTTGATCTTTTGTCAAAGATCACTTGACCATACTTTTGTGGGCCTATTTCTGGGCCCTCTATTCTCTTCCACTGCTCTTTGTCTACTCTTCCTCTAGTACCACCCTGTCTCGATTACTGTAGCTTTATAATAAGTCTTGAAGTAAGTCATGCCTCCAGTTTTATTTTTTCCCATTCAATATTGGGCTATTTAGAGTCTTTTGGTCCTCTATATAAACTTTAGAATAAGTTTGTAGATATCTGCAAAATAACTTAATAAAATTTTTATTGGGATTGTATTGTATAGCAGTCCTTCCCTATTTTCAGTTTTGCCTCCCACAGTTTCAGTTACCCACAGTCGACAACAGCCTAGAAATATGAGATGGAAAATTCCAGAAATAATTCATTCGTAAGTTTTAAATTACACACCATTCTGAGTAGTGTGATCCCACTCTGTCTTGCCTAGGATGTGAATCATCCCTTTGTCCGGCATATTCACACTGGACACACTATCCACTTACAAGTCACTTAGTAGCTACTCAGTTATCAGATTGAGCACCATGGCATGGCAGTCACTGTGTTAAAAAAAAAAAAAGACTATTTTACTTAATAATGGCCCTAACGTAAAGCAGTAGTGATGCAAAAGAGGGGCTAGGGTATAAAACATGGAGGGACAGATTAACATTAGTGCTAAGTGGTAATACTGCAGGCAAAATAGGAAAAATCATATTGTATATACAGTGTTTGTACTACCCATGGTTTCAGGCATCCACTGAGACTTGGAATATATACCCCATGGATAAAGGGTAACTATTGGTCAAGCTGAGGAGAACTAATATTTTGACAATATCGAGTCTTCCTGTTCTTGAACATGATTTTATTCCTCAGTGCTTTGTAGTTTTCCTCATATAGATCGTGTACATACTTTGTTAGAATTACATACCTGATTATTTAAATTTTGGTATGCCAATATAAATGGCACTGTGTTTTTAATTTCAAAGTCTATTGTTCATTGCTGGTACATAGGAAAGCTATAACTTCTGTATATTAACCTTATATACTGGAATCTTGCAATAGTCACTTTTTAGTTTCAGATTTCTTTGTGAATTCTTTTGAATTTTTCACATTGACAATCTGTGAACAGAATTTTATTTCTTCCATCTCAAACTATATACATTTTATTTCCTTTTCTTGTCTTATTTCATTAGCAAGTTTTTCCAGTAGAATGTAGAAAAGGAGTGGTGAGAGGTGATCTCTTTGCTTTGTTCCTGATCTAAGTGGGAAAGCCTGTAGTCTTCTCACTATTAAATATGATGTTAGCTGTGGGTTTTTGTAGATATTCTTTACCAAGTTGAGGAAGTTCTATTCTGGTTCTGGTTTACTGAGTTTTTATCCTGAATGGGTATTGATTTTGTCAAATACTTTTCCTGCATCTATTGATTTTATCATATGATTTTTCTTTTTCAGTCTTCTGATCTGATAGATAACATTAATTGATGTTCAAATGTTGAACAAACCTTGTACATATGTAAATTTTTTTCTTGATAGCTGGATGTGATATACTGAGTATAAAAAGCTTCTAAAAATACAGCTACTTTAGTAAGTGCTGGTAAGGTGTGGGGGGAAGGGAAGCATCCCACAGTCCTTCAGTAGGTCTAAATCTTTTATTGCATTTATGCCTCTGTGTTGTGAACTTCACCAGTGTTTTTCAGCTTTTCTTCCCCGCTTAGTTGGGACAGGGTGACTAGAGTAGGCTGAAATTGGATGTTTTACTTCTTCCAGGTCACTTATGCTCTCAAAATACCCCAGCAGATTAGGTTCTGGTTAAATAGTTTCTCCCAAATGAAGGCCTTTTTAAAAACTGAATACTAAGACATATTTCAAAATGGTCCCTTTTGTGGGGTGTGGTAGCACGCTTGTAATCCCAGTACTTGGGAGGCTAAGACCAGAAGATACAGATTTACGGCCAGCCTCAGCTACTTAGTGAGGCTCTCCCAAACTTAGTGAGACCCTGTTTCAAACTAAAGAATAAGAAATAGGACTGGGGGTGTAGCTTGGAGGTAGAATCCCCCTGGGTTCAATCCCCAATACTGCAAAATAAATAAAATAAAAGGTCCCTTTTTCCTCACTTGCAAGAATCACAGGGGGGATTTTTCTCTGATATTTACTATGGAAATCTGGTCTGGCTCCTAGAGGTAAATCTCATAATATTGTGGGGGTTTCCCTTATGTCTGGGTCCCCTTGGAGTTTTTCACTCTCAAACTTGTCATCATGAAGCCTTTAGCAATTTATCAATTGTAGTTCAGGTTTTCCTACCAGACCCTGGTTTCTGGTGGCCATCTCTCCACAGAACTTTATGCTCAGGTAAGCTGTGATCCCCTGTATTCACCTGTCAGTCTCTCTGGTCTTGGAAGCAATGGTTTGCTCTGTGTCCTCTCCTCCCTTTTGGAAGAGTTGTTTATTTTTTTGGTTCTGCTTAAAATGGATGGATAGAGTGGCTGCTCTCAATCTCTTTATATGCAGAACTAGAAACTAGATGTAAACATCATTGCTAATATTAATATTAATATTATTATGGTACTTAGGATTGAGCCCAGGGGTATTCTATTGCTGAGTTACACCCCTACCCCTCTTGTAATTTTTATTTGGAAACAGGGTCTCACTAAATTACCATGCGCTGGCCTTGAACCTGTGATCCTCCTTGAGGTATAATTTGCACAAGGTAATAATCTTTCTTTCATTCTTTTCATTCTTTTATTTTCCATTCATTCTTCCTTCTCTCTCTCTCTCTCTTTCTTTCTTTCTTTCATGGTAGTATTGGGGATTGAACTCAGGGGCAATCTACCTCAGAGCTATAGCCTACTCATTTTAATTTTTTTACATTTTGAAACAGTCTTGATGAATTGCTGAGGCTAGCCTTGAACCTGTGATCCACCTAGCTTCTGAAAACCACTGGTCTGACGTCTGTCCCTATAGTTTTGTCTTTTCCAGAATGGCAAATAAATGAAATCAAATAGCATGTAGTCCTTAGTTTCTGGTTTCTTTCACTCCCCATAATGCTTGTAATATCCATTCATATATTTGTGTATATCAGGGTATTTTCCCCATCATGTGGATGTATTGATTTATTTAGGCAGATATGTATTTGGTTATTTCCAATTTGAGACCAGTGTAAGTAAGGCTGATGCAAACACTCATGAACAAACCTCTGCTTCAAACATTCACATGCAGGTCTTTTTGTGGACTCACCTTTTCACTTCTCTAGAATAAATACCTTGGTGTAGGATTGCTGAGGCATAAGGTAAGTAGATGTTTAACTTTCTAAGAAACGATTTGCTTTTCCAAAGTGGCAATACATTTTTTTTTTGTTTTGCATTCTCACCAGCAAACTATAAGATTTCAGGTTGTTCTGCATCCTCTCCAGAGTCAGTATAATCAGCTTTTTTTTTTTTGTACTGGGGCCATTCTACCTCCCAGCTCTATTTTTATTTCTTATTCGGAAACAGGGTCTCACTAGGTTGATGAAAGTCTCACTACTTGCTGAGGCTGTCCTCAAACCTGTGATCCTCCTGTCTCAGCCTCCCAAGTACTGGGATCACAAGCATGTGCCACTATGCATGGCTTCCACTATGGTTTAAATGTTAATATGACGGTTAATGTTAAGCATCTCTTAGTGCTTACTCACACATTGGTATGTCTTCTTTGATGAAGTGTCTATTCAAATCTTTTATATATTTTTTTAAACATTGTGTTTTTCTTAGTGTTTTGTCCAAATACACACACACACACACACACACACACACACACACACACACACACGCACAATGGTTTTCAAATGTTAAATTTTGACAAAATTCAATTGGTGATTTTCTTCTCTGTTTATTTGTTTATTTAGTTAGTTATTTTGCAGTACTGGGAATTGGGCCAAGAACACTACCATTGGGCTATATCTCCAGCCCTATGTATACTAGCCCTGTATATAGTGAGAGAGAGGGAAGCTCTCTAAGTTGCCTAGGCTAGCCTCAAAGTAGTGGGCCTCCTGTCTCAGCCTCCTAAGTCATTGGGATTTCAGGCATGTAACACTATGCCTGGCTTTCTATGATTTTTCTAAGAAACCTTTGTCTAACCCAAGATCAAAAGTATTTTTCTCCTATGTTTTCTTGCAGAAAGTTTTTAATGCCTCACATTTAGGTTTGTGATCTATCTCTAGTCAATTTTACATATGATTAAAAAAATTTTCTGATTTGTAGCTAGCTGTCTCTCTGAAGACAATTGTCATGCATCTAATTCAGAAACAAAAGATATATTTCATAAAATGAAGACCTTCCCTGAAAGAAAGTTTTTTTCCCGACCCCTTGTTTTTGGAGATGCTGAATAGATGTACATCTTTTGTCACTTTTACTTAATTGGCACAGTTTTGTTATTTAAAGTTTCAATTTCGGTAAATTTTAAATTTCAGGTTACAATTGCTATATGAGAATAAGATCCTCATGTGAGCTGGTAGATTAAGGTTCTTCCACCTTTGAGTATTCTTAACTTACTGGGTATTGAGAAAACTATAAAAATAATTTCATTATCTGTGAAGTAGATGTAATCATATTTGACATGAAGCCACTGTACAGGCTTGTGTAGACTCATTGAGAAATCTGGTAGAGGGGCCAAAGGGATCCCAAATTTAATTGTGATTATTGCTAATTATACTAATTCTCAATTTAAAATGCTGCCAACAAGCCTGCAGATGACATCAGTAATAAGGGGGTCCATTGATTTGCATGTACTCTGAGCATATTAATTGTAATTATTGCTTTGGCAGCCATGACGTCTAACTCCATAGGTGTTTATTCCGTTAGTGATTCATTATTTTCTGAGCATTTTCCTAGTAATGATGATTCTATGTTACAGGCCAAGACCCTCCTGTGATGAAATAATGTTATTATGTTGTGGGATCTGTGACTCCTCTCCTGAAGGACGTCCTGCTATCGACGCATGGCACAGTGGTTGACAACTAGGATGGGAGAAAATGATTTCAGTTCAAATGCAAAAATTTTTTTTCACCCTGGGAGCAGGTGCCTTCCCATAAATATTTTCCTGAAATGGAAGTTGCCATGGGAAGTGGGTGGGTGGTCTGGATATCAGACTAAGGGCCTGGCAGTCAGGGGTCTGGATCCATCTTTGTGTCTAAAGGCCCAGGGCAATGGCAATAAATACACAAGTCCAAAGGACTGATGTGGCCCTGAGCCTGAACTCAGCAAAAAGATAAAGAGAACTGCCTGCCAATGACCATTGTTAAACACTTAGCACTTTGTATTTGTGACATGCTTTCAACCTTTACTTACTCTCCACTGCAGCCCTGTGAGCCAGGGCAGGACTCTTGTCGCTGGTGAGGAGGTGGGAATCCAAGCTTCCCTCTGCGCTGGGCCTTTTCAGCTGGTCTCTGCTAACATTTTGAATGATAAACTTTTAACAGAGACTTTCCAGTTAAGTTTCTCCCCCTTAACTTTCCAATGTGAGAAATACTTTAAAATTTCAAAGTAAAAAGAAAAAAGAAATAGATTCTCATGTGCTCATCTTCAACAATTGTGAAGACATGACCAATTTAGTTTTATTTATTTCTCACCTATTTTCCTCCACACTGAATTATTTTCAGACAAACCTCAGACCTCATATCTTTTGATCTGTAAATATTTTGATATTTATCTCTGAAAGATAGGGATTTACTTCTAAAATATGAATCATCACATCTAAAAAAACATTAATAATTCCTTTATAGCCAACTAATTTCCCAAATCCCCCTTCTCCTCTCTTCTCTTTTCTCCTCTCTTCTTTCTCCTCTCTCTCTCGCTCTCGCTCTCTCTCTCTTCCTCCCTTTCTCCCCCCCCCTTCTTTGTTTCTGGGGATTGAACCCAGGCCCTCCTGCATGCTAGGCAAGTACTCTACTATACATTCCTAACCCCTCCCAAAATATCTTTTTATAATAAATGAAATATTTTTTCTTTAGTTTTTCTGCTGAAACCAGGAATCAAGTTAAATTCTACATATGACACTTGGGTGGTGTCTCTTAAGTCTCTTAATCCAGGGATTCCCTGACTACCTTGCTTTCATTTTCCCCTTGCAATTTATTTAAGAAGCCAAATCATTTTTCCTGTAGGATTTGCCCTGCGTTCTACTGATTGCATTTCCATAGTATTTTAAAAATAACTTCATTTGTCCTTTGTGGTGATTGGATCTAGAGTCTTGATCAGATTGGGTTTGACCCCCCTCCCCTGCACACACGGGTACATTCAAATGTCCATCAGAATGTGCACGGCTGTCTCCCTTCTCATTAGCCATCCTTGGTTATTGTCATCTGGATCCACTCATTTATTGGAGGTTGCAAAATGGTGATACTTGATCACATATTAGCAGGAATACGTCTATAAAGACAAAATTCACCTCATCTACTTTATGGTTTCTTAGTGATATAATTTATATAAGAAATCCAGAACACATGCTTGATTCTTTCACTTATAAATTGTCAAAATATGCAATTCTCTAGTATCATTCAAAGTTATATAATTAGGATTTTTATGTTATCATTATTATTACTATTATTATCATTTTGGTTCTGGGGATTGAACCCAGGAGAATTTTACCTCTGAGCTATACCCCAGCCTTTTTAATGTTTTATTTTGGAACAGGTTCTCACTCAGTTGCCAAAGGCCTTGCTAATTTGCTGAGGCTGACCTTGAACCTTCGATCCTCCTATCTCAGCCTCCCAAGTATGGGGATTACAAGCATGTGCCACCATGCCTGGCTACTCTTTCACTATTAAGTATGATGCTAGCTGTTAAATTTTTCATGGATACTGCTTATCAGTTAGAGGAAATTCCCTTCTAATTCTAGTTTGTTGAGTGTTTTTATCTCAAAAGTGTTGGATTTTGTCAAATGTTTTGCTGCATCTATTGAGATGATTTTTTATAATTATATAACTTTTTTCAGTTATTAAATCAACCTTGTATTACCAGGAAAAACCCCACTTGCTCATGTTGTTTAACTATTATTAATTAATTAATCATAGTACTAGGGATTGAACCCAGGGGCATTCTACCTCTGAGTTACACCCCTGGCCCTTTATTTTTTACTTTTTGAAACAGGGTCTCACTAAGTGGCTGAGGCTTGCCTTAAGCCTGTGATCTTCCTGTCTTAGCCTCCCAAATACTGGGATTACAAGTATGAGCCACGAGCCAGGCGTGGTGGCTCACCCTTGTAATCCCAGCATTTGGGAGGCTGAGACCAGAGGATCCGGGTTCGCGGCCAGCCTCAGCTACCTAGTGAGGCACTCTGCAACTTAGTGAGACCTGGTTTCAAAATAAAGAATAAAATATAGGGCTGGGGGTATAGCTCGAAGGTAGAATGCCCCTGAGTTCAATCCCCAGTACCGCAAAAAAAAAAAAAAAAAAAAAAAAAAAAAAAAAAAAAAAAAAAAAAAAAAAAAAAAAGTATAAGTATGAGCCACTACTCCCAGCTATTTTTTTTAAATATGTTGTTGACTTTTGTCTTTTTTCTCTTTGGCCATCCTGCTATTATTTGTTGAGGATTTTTATGTTTCTATTCATAAGAGATATTGGTTTAGTTTTCATTTCTTGTGACGGCTGTCTTTTTTTTTTTTTTTTAGTACTGGGGATTGAAGTCTGGGGCATTCTACCTCCAAGCTACACTCCCAGCCCTATTTTTTATTCTTTATTTTGAAAGAGGGTCTCACTAAGTTGCGGAGTGCCTCACTAGGTAGCTGAGGCTGGCTGAGAACCTGGATCCTCCAGTCTCAGCCTCCCAAATGCTGGGATTACAAGCGTGAGCCACCACGCCCGGCTGTCTTATTTTTTATTAAGGCAATACTAGCCTCATAAATTAGTCAGGAATTATACTTTCTGCCTTCATTTTTGAAAGAGCCTTTCCATTTTATAATATATGAAAACATATGTTTTCTCATTCCTTCTTATAGCTTCATAATACTCCTCTGAGTAGATGCACCTATGTTTATTCAATTAATCCCTTATTTGAATTATTTCATCTTTTCCTATTAAAACTCATACTGCACTGAGTTATCATAATAAAATTTTTTGTACTTTTGCCTGTGTGTCTGTGGTATAGATTTCCAAAAGTAAGATTGATGAGTCAAAGAGTAAACACATGTGGAACATATTTGACATTGCCAAATTCTAGTCTGTAGGGATTGAGCCATTTTGCATTTTGTAGAGGAAAAAAAAAGTCACTGTTTGTGCACAGCTCCATCAACTGTCTTACCTTTTTATTTGGCATTCTAGTAGCCATAGTTTTGAAAAATAGAAACTCCATGTAGTTTAGTTTTAATTTTCCTTATTTCATTATGAGTGTGCTTAAACAAATCTTTTCATATGGTAAAGACCACACCATTCTTTATGAACTATATGCTCATATTTCTAACATATTTATCTATAAAGCAGTTGAACTTTTTCCTGTGTTAGAAACTTTTGTCTATTAAGGGTATTAAAAACCTTTGTACTTTACATTGCAAATATTGTTTCCAGCTTGACATTTGTCATTTTAGTATGCCTATAGTATTTTCTTTTGCTCTGCCTAAATTTTAATTTTGTAATCTATCCTCTTGGTTTCCTTTTTGAATCACAGGCATAGGAATTATTTAGAAAGAAAGAACCCTGATTCAGAGCAGCCTGTGTTCAAGGAAGTCACTAGATGAATGCCCAGAGACCTCAAACCAATGATCCCCCTCAGAACTACCGATGCCCTCCTTCCTCCAATTCCATTATTAACACAATTGATACCAGATTAACCGTGGATTTCCAAGTAACCTTTCTTCTTCCAACTCAGAATCTCTTTTCCTCAGAGAGCATTCATGGACTTGGATAGATGAAATGATGACCTGAGAAGGTGGACACGGAGGAGAATCCCAAAAGAGGGAAAGCTCTGGATAGAACAGAAGGCCCCGAACAGTACAAAATATGGCTGACAAATGTATTTCCCTCTATGAAAGATGTTTTCTTAAATGCAATATCCCTTTCCTTAGAAACTACTTGTGGCTTTTATTAGTACTTCTTTTTCAGATTAAAACAAACATAGCCTGGTGTGGTAACACACCCCTGTAATCCCAGTACATGGGAGACTGAGACAGGAGGATTACAGGTTCAAGGCCAACCTCAGCAACTTAGTGAGACCTGCTTCAAAGTAAAAAAAAAAAAAAAGGCTGGGTATGTGGCTCAGAGGTAGAATGTCCCTGGGTTCAATCCCCAGTACCAATAAATAAATAAATATATAAATATTTTAAAAAACACTTCAGGTCTTGAAAGTGTAAGGGGATTTCACAGTGTCATGGAAAATACTGCATTTCTTTTATTTTTATAGCCATCAAGGCAGTACGCATGCTAACTAGTCATCATATAAAGTAACAGTCTGCATTTCCCTCCCTCCTGGCTCCTTGGCAGGTGAGCTCAGCCAAATGGACTGCACTCATTTCACACATTTGGTTAAATAACATTTTTTATTATTATCTCAATTCAATGACAAGCCAGGCATGGTGGTACATGTCTGTAATCCCAGTACTTGGGAGCCTGAGAGAGGAGGATTGCAGGTTCGAGGCCAGCCTCATCAACTAAGCAAGACCCTCAGCAACTTAGTGAGACTCTATTTCAAAATAAAAAATAAAATCGGGCTGGGAGTGTAGCTCAGAGGTAAACTGTTCCTAGGGTTCAATACTCAGTAAAAACACACACAATACATAAATAAATAAATAAATAAATAAATAATAGAATATTGAAAACATAATTTTTAAAAATTTAGAAAATAACATAACATTAACAATATACCTACCACCTATCCTTTAATTTAAATTTCTACATGAGGCATAGGTTTTAAAATTAAACTATACATATTGGTTTTGAGCCGCTCTCTGAATTACAGTTATATAAATTTATATAAAATATGTTTATGATATGCATGTGTAAATACACACTTTGTTTTCCTATAGGTCTGAATAAAGTTGAGGTAGGGTACTTTAGGCTTTTGTTGTTACTTTATTCCTAATACTCTGTGTCCTATATCTTGGCAAAGCTTGTCCCTTTATTTCATTTCATGACTTGCAATAGAGGATACATTGGACCTAATTTCTCTTTTTAATTGTCCCCAAACATGCAGTTGGTTTAGGAACAATGTAGTTCAGAACCCAACACAGGACACAAAGGAAGGGTCTTGTATCTGGTTATAATTTAGAAGTGGTCTCATTAACTTTCACATGCTCCTTGCTACTGGGTTGTGCTGAACTTCCAGGAATCTGAACTTTATCTTTACACAGGAATTTAGACAGATAGTGTGCGAAAGTTGCAAAAGGGTTATGATTCTGACAAATTAGTTTCTAATTATTTGGCTCTAGGCTCTGCCCATATTGCACGCAGAGCAGCCCTTCACCAGGACACTTGGAGCATTTTGTTGCTTAAACTGATTTAATTTAAAACAAATGGATCCATGTGATTATCTCAACCACAAATACGTAACACAATGTGTAATATATTTAAAAGGCAAGAGGAAATTTAGTAATGGAATTTTAAAACTGTTTGAAAGAAAGGAGCTTTGGGGAGAAAGAAAGGAAGAAGGGGATTGGTGACGCCAGTTTGATTATTTTCAAATACCACAGCTGGACTTGGATTTGTACAATAAGGGAGCATCATGTCATAAAGGACACCAGCGGGAATCTCAGGGCTGGGATCCCACACGCAGGAATAAAGGACAAAGCTTCAGACACCCAGAAAACTGCAAAACTCATTCACCCATATGGCCTTCATTCTCTAGGGGGAAATTCCCTGATTTACATAGTCAAGCAGGGATGTAGCCAGGTAAAAATGCAGTCTTTGTTGAGAACACTTATTTAGTTTCTATTCCTTGCTACTCACACACTCTATTGCTGTCCCAACATAAGTGGGAGGCCATTCCATACAGACCAGATCCTATCGTAGTGAGAACAGCTAACTCTCACTGAACTCGTAGTATGTCCTGAGCATTGGTCTAAGCACAATGTATCATCTCGTTTAGTCCCTACAATAACCCTATGGGAACAATAGTGTTATGATCCTGCTTTTGCATATGAGGAAGGAGTAGAGAAGTTGAGAACTTGCCTAAGGTAAATACCTAAAAAGTTATTCTTAACCATTATATGATACTACCCTTCCAAGCATCCCAAACATCTTGAGACAAATGCTTTTTGTAATGAAAGGACTTCCAAGGACTAGCTAAATTTGATGACTATGTAAGGCTAAGTATTTTAGAACCGTAAAAAATAAATGAGACCCTCAATAAATTATGACAATAGGTTTTTAAAGCACTCATTTAGATGTGTGAATCATAAAATGTCTGTTTGAAAACCAACCACATTTCTGAATAGTCACAACCACTATAATAGATTTATTAGGTTAAAATGTACAAAAGTGCCCACAGTTGACTCCTTTTGACCTGCAAAAATTGCAGTTTCACACAGTTCAATCTAATACTTTTGCCACTATTGAAAAGATCATACTTCTTAGGGATCTGAGTTCTTGTTTGCTCATCCACCCAGCAATATTTATTCAGTGTTAACCGTACCAAACATGATGTTAGTCCAGGGGCAAACACCACACACACATGGATCTTGCTCCCAAGAAATTTCATCTTCAACAGGAGGCAGACAAGAATAAAAACAATTGCAATTAAAATATGATTAATGCAATCCTGAAATTCTGTATAAACTGCCTGAGGTATTGAGGAGGGATATGTACATCAGCCCTGAAAAGGCAGGGTGGTCTTCAAACAGAAGAGGCAGATCCAATGGAGCGTAATGGGTGAGTCAACGCTTGCCACTATTACTGAAAATAATACCAAACACAGCCAATGGACATCACTTTCAAAAATGAAGAATGACACTTCTTTAGTGATGCTGTATCTTCTTGAGGCAGTATCACACATAGGCAGATTGCTCATAGGCTGGGCTAATTTCATCATTTTTCAGAATTAGGCAATTTCATTATTTTTGAAATATCGTAGTGTGTACTGACATAAACACAAGATGTAGGAGGCTGCTGCTGCTGCTGCTGCTGCTGCTTCATGACACAGTAAAACTTTCTTTAATAAGTAGAAGGAGTGCATTCTAAAATAACAACAAAAAATACAATAAACACATAAACCAGTGACCTAGTCATTTTCAAGTATTATGTACTTTACATAATTGTGTGAGCTATACTTGTCACTTGCAACCCATGTCACCACAAACATATGAGTAGTGCATTGCACTGCGACATTTGGATGGTTATGATGTCACTAGCTGATAGAAAAGTTTTAGCTCCATTTCAATCTTATGGGACCACCATTACATATGTGGTTCATTATTGACCAAAAAGTCATTATGTGGTGACTTTGAATGTAGGCATGCCTCTTAAAGCCTTATGTCTTGGGACAAGTTATTTCTCTCAACACCAGTTTTCTTAGCTATAAGATGGAGTCATTAATAACTCCTCATAGAAGCATCATGAAGGTCAATTATGTAGTATATGTTAAAAATGCAGCAAAAGCATGTATGCCAAGTACTTAACAAATGGTGGCTACTTTTATAATGGTTGCTTGTTTTGCTTCTTTGTTAACCAGCACATCACTAGACAATCATCAGAGAAGTATCAGCTGTTTCTCATGACCTTGTGGTTGGGGGATGGGTGCAGGTATTGCCTCGGTAGGGGACACATGACCTTCAAGAGCTTGTGGCTTTTTGTCAGGCCATGGTGTGGTAATGAATTTTCCCAGAAGGCTGTGGTATCTGCTTGTCATCTTGCAAGTGTGTGTGTGAACTTCAAGAGCAAACTTGTCAGCACACAAAAGTTCCCAGATGGCTTTTTCAAGGACTTTTGATCTCTGCAGTCTTTGATTTGAATGTTCCCAAGAGATTCAAGAGCAGATTTCTTGTTGCATCTTTAAACATGATTGTGCAAAACTGAGCAACTAATTGGCCCAGTTTAGCCCAACTTGTTTAACTACAGATGGAAATTCATGACAGAGAGAACAACCTCACAGCTGATCTCATTGACTGAGCCCTGATCCACTGGCCTGGGGAGCTCTGCAAACTTCTTCGAAGTGCTTGGAAGAAAGTAGCCAGGTGTTGACCTGTGGTCAGCTAGAACAAAGTTCTAATTGCAGAATCTTGCCCTGTGAAATGGGTGCCAGGTTTTGTCCTGCTGCCAGCAACATCTTGATCTTTGAGCAGTTTTATTAGCTTTACCCACAAGCTGTAATGGATTTGAGATGACAGTTTAGGAGCTGCAAATACTGAGGTTCTGGGACACAGTAAAGTCAGCCAAAGTCAAATAAGACTTCGTGCAACATGCCCTCCTGGGCTGGCTTCTGGCAGAGCATGAAGCCAAAAGGAAGAGTGTCCACACCTCTCTGTGGTGGGCCCTTAGCCATGGAAGAGAAAGATGATTCTGAATCTCATGACCTGGGGCACATCAGAAAAGTAAGGCTTGGCTCTCAGAGACCCCACCATAGACATGGCAGGCATTGCAAAACCCAAGTGTAGCCTCAATTCAGGGCATAAAATTGCTTTTGTCTGTTCATATTGTCTTGGTATTTTGAAAACACTATGCAAGAGTCACATAACTTACATTGCTCAAAGGGTTAACTGCAAATTCACTTTTTTTGAGGGGTGGGAGGGGATATGTTTTAGTTGTTCCAAAACCTATGGCCGTGTTCTGATATAACCTTAGTACCATCCAAGACAATAAATAGCAAAGGAGTTGGGGTAAATCCAATTATTTTTCCACAGCATCTTTCGTTGTAAGTATGTCAAATTTTTAAAAATGAGACTCCATAAACCACATCATCACAGAGTCCTGTTGCCGTCTCAGGGGGGTTTCCAAGTTCCAAATGCTTGCCTTTTTGGACATTGCATTGATGTGGCCCTGGGGACTGGTTAGAATGACTAAAAACAAACCTGGCACTGGATCACCTTGTGGCTGAGGTGAAACAGGGATCTTGTCTTAAAGAGGTTGGAGCAGAAAGACTTGGGAGCAAGAACCGGAGAGGGGGCTACTCGCTCGTAGGAGCTTAGGACAGATGCACCTTTGACCTTCCCAATCTTCAGACCTGAGGAGCTCCTTGCTGGTCACACACGTTCACATACATCTTGGCAGCTTGAACCCATGTCCTTGGAAATTCCTAGAAGTGTAAAGACAAAATCAGCTCTGGGGTGTTGGCAGGATTTGGTGTGTTACTAAAAATGGGGCTTTGTGGATGGGGACTTAAGAGTTTTAAGCAAAAAGAAAGAAAGAAAGAAAGAAAGAAAGAAAGAAAGAAAGAAAGAAAGAAAGAAGAAAAAGAAAGAAAGAAGGAAAAGGAAATTTTGTAATTATCAGCTACTCCAGTTACTTCAGTTGTTCTGTAAAGGTTTATTACTAAAGATTGAAACAGGGTCACAGGCACGCTGCTGTCCAGCGAGGGACAAGGGCATCTCTCCGTGGTCCTTTCTCCTCCCTCACATCTCAGCCAAGACTGTCACTTGGGAATACATCAGGAAACTATTCATGGGGGTTTGGATTTACAAACTTCATAACTGTCCTCTTAATGCCACAACCCACCTTCACAGTGATTCCAAGCTCCCTGTCTCCTAGCTAATCTTGGGTCTTGTCCCAAACACTAAATAACAAGACACCAAGAGGAGACAGTTTCTTTTCCAAAGTGCAGAGGCGGGAAGCAGGATGACTGTGTCCCCTGAGCCTGGTCTAACTCCAGGCCCCTGGCTGATACCTGCTGTGGGTCCGCGTGTGGAGGTTGGGGCGGGGGTTCTGTGTGTGACAGCCGCCCTTATTCATGGCCATCCGTCTCTCAGCCAAAACTCTATTTCCTGGTACCTCTCTCGGGGTTGCAAATGAGGAGCAGTTGGATCATTTGATTAGCTTTTTCCCAGAACAGGGAGCCTCCCGTCTCTGTTTACTTCCCAGTGAGCGAAGGAGGAGGCCCAGGAATGGGGCGCCTTCTGGGGCTGCTCCTGAAGCACAAACTGCCCCAGAGTCAGCTTGGTTTTGTTCAATGTGTCAATTTGCTCATATCACATAGACACCTGCTGACCCTCTCTACTCTCTCTAATCTTAAGGAGCACTATTTCTTGTGTGTGTGTGTGTGTGTGTGTGTGTGTGTGTGTGTGTGTGTGTGTGTGTGGTAGAGATTGAACCCAGAGGCATTCTACCTTCGAGTTACACCCCCAGCCCAATTTTATTCTCATTTGGAAACAGGGTCTCACTAGGTTGATGAGAGACTCACTACTTGCTGAGGCTGTCCTCGAACCTGTGATCCTCCTGTCTCAGCCTCCTAAGTACAGGGATTACAAGCATGCCCCACCATGCCTGGCTCAAAGGAGCACTATTTCCAGGTGGTCCTATCCAGTTCTTCCCACCAAAAAAGGAAACGCCATTTGTTCCTCATAGATCCTTTTTTTTTATATAGTTAATAAAATGCATAACATAAAAACTTGCCGTCTTAACTATTTTTAAGTGTATAGCTCAGTAGCATCAACCATATTTATATTGTTGCACAATGGGTCTCTAGACCTTTTTCATTTCTCAAAACTCAAACTCTTACATGTTAAACAAAAACTGTCCATTCCCGCCTCCACTCCCAGCCTCTGGCAACCATCATTCTAATTTCTGGTTCTTTTTTTTAATTTGACTACTTTAGGTATCTTTCATAAATTGAGTCATACAGTATTTGTCCTTTTGTGGCTGTCTTATTTTACCTAACATATAGTCCTCAAAGTTCATCCCTGTTGTCATATGCAGCAGAACTAATTTTATCAACCTGTTCTGTAGTTACCTTATTTTTCAAGGTACTTCAGCCTTCAATTGTCAGTAAAACGCTTTCAAAACAATTAGATATCTTCCAAACAGCCCCTCTACAATTTGCATTGTAGCAAAAATGCTGAAGCTAGAAGACCATTTCTTTGGTTTTGCATTGCCCTCTCTTTATATATATTTTTTAAAAAATGCCAATACACCTAGTAGGAATAGCAATTTGTCACTAATACTTCATTGTAGTTTAGTTTGTCAGGTGTGCCCCTCTGGGGGAAGTGGGTAGGTGAATGATAGAGGTCCTGATAGGAGAGATACTCAGAGAGAATAGCTGGGGAAACAGTAACAAACTCTATTAATTTCACAATTCTTCCTAGGATTGACACTGTCTAAATTTTAGCTAGAACTTTATGAATCCTTGTGTTTATCACTTGCCTACCTTAGGAAAAACTGAATGAACAAGTTAGCCAAATCGTTCTTGACATCCTAATTTTACATGCTAGTACTATATTATGAAATATTGTATGCTAAGAAGGTACACCAACATTCTAGGCTTATGCATTCTACCACTCGTTGTACACCTTGTGATCAATGCCTTTGTTAGTATATGAGCAGATTTACATGGAATAAAACTGCAAGCACTGCCTCGCACAGGGCCTGGTAGTCAATGACAGGTTCGATTTTCTCAGGGCAATATCAACCTAAGACAGGGCTTGTTGAATGACTCATCAAAACCTCATGATGAGTAAAATTAAGCACCTGGTAGGAAACGACCTAAGACAGGCACAGTCCTTCGTGCATTTTAAAATAAAATGGGAGAGTTGTGGGAGCCCAGCTGGGCCCTTTCCCCCCTGGCAGCTGCTATCTGCATATATGAGTAATTATACTGATTCTTCTGCTATGGCTACATTGGCGTCTCAAAGTCTGGAGATTGCTCCTAGGATGCATAGATGAAAGACCCTCCTACTTCTTAGAAAGTAAATATATGACTCTAAAGGTTTATGGTTTAATGACTCTAGAAAGCTTGCTTGACCAGGCTATGTTAGGAATGTGGGCTATACATGTAAAACGAGGAAGTGGTGCTAATTGTGCTCTGACAATGATTGATATGTCATAAATGTATACGTAACCCTTTTGTACTCAAGAAATGTATAAAAAAAATCTGTGCTGAATAATAAAAATAAAAATATAAAAAAAGAAGGTGCACCAAATATTAATATATTTGTCTCTTGTCCTAATTAAGTCCATGTGAATCTTATGTGACTTCAGAGAATGGGGATCATTTTTCCTTTTTTTCTTAGGGTATTTTCCTTTACTGTGTTGCTTCAATTAGAGAGGGAACAAATCATATTAGGATTTGGAAGTCAGGTACAGAGGGAATGTCCCACCTATAAACTGTTGAGGGAATAGCTGAGCTCCAAAAGCATCAAAAAGAGGGCTGAGGGTGTGGCTCAGTGGTAGAGCACATTCCAGGCATGTGCAAAGTCCTGGGTTCCATTGCCAGCACTTCAAAAAGAAAAAAGGACATACATATATATGTATCTTGCACCATATATATTGCACTAAATCTTTTTTAAAAAAATACATCAAAAAGGTATTTCCTGGTATCAGTTTATACTGGGGATTGAACTCAGGGTCATTCTACCTCCAAACTACACCCCTAACCCTTTTTATTTTTTATTCTAAAACAGAGTCTTGCTAAGTTGCTGAAGGTCTTGCTGATTTGCTGGGGCTGGCCTTGAACCTATGATCCTTCTGTCTCAGCCTCCCAAGTATTAGGATTACAGGCATACACAACCATACCTGGCTATTCACATAGTTTTAGATGGAAAAAAAAAAAAAATATATATATATATATATATACATATACATATATATTTCAGTTTGAGCTAGCGTAAATGAAATGTGTGTCAGGGAAGGGGGATTATGTGAGGGTAAGGAATGTCTCATGGAGCTCTAGAGCAAAAATACTGCTCATCCTGAGAATCTACTGCCTGAGAACCTTGACAACTGCCCAGAAACAAATTTCCACTACTCTCAGGACATCTGCTTCTCTTTTTCTGTCCCACTGCAGACCAACTGTCTCTGGTTCTCTGGTCACACTGCAGAATATGGTTGCCCTAAGGCTCCTGGAACAACATATTATCTTCCCAGCCACCCAGAGATTAACTAGCTATTAATTAGTCTGAATTCTTAGGAAGAAGCACCTGATTGGCCCAACTTGGATCAGGGTCTACAGTGGCCTAATGAACTATGGACAAAGGGCCAGTATCCCATCCTGCAAATGTGGCTGCCATGGGCTCATCTGGGGCTTCAAAGATACTTCCCTAGAGAAAGGAGTATTATCTACATCCTGAGCAGTTAGTATCTGTTCCAAAAGAAAAACCTAGCCAGAGTTTTCTGTTTTTACTATTTGTTAACCTAAGTGTCCCTAGTTCTCATCAGCTAGGGACACAAAGTTATGATCATAGCACCATAAGAGTACAGGACCTTAAACTTTGTACAAGTATCTCTCAGACTTTTGCAAAAGTGCACCAAACTTTGCAGTGCATGTGTGTGTGTGTGTGTGTGTGTGTGTGTGTGTGTGTGTGTGTGTGTGTTATTGGGGATTGAACCCAGGGGCATTCTTCTCAGAGCACCACCACAGCCCTTATTTTAAAACAAGGTCTCATTAAATTGCTGAGGCTTGCTCAAACCTGTGATACTCCTGTCTCAGCCTCCCAAGTACTGTGATTACATGCATGTACGACCAGGCCTACCTGCACTTAAGTATTTATCTGAACTCATGAATGGTCCACTCTACCTTGGCCCACCACCACTGACCACGTGCTTCAGCTCCTCACCAGGTGTTAAGGTCTCTGTTGCTGTTCTGTTGGGCATACCGCACACATACCAAGCTAGATCCTTCACTAGAGTAGCATACATTTCTAGCTCATGCCTATTGTCCTGATATAATTGTTTATTGCACCCCATTTTATTCCCAGAAATGTCCTCATTTGTATGATAAATTGTATGTTCTATGCCAGCATGGTGGTAATCCCAGTGCTTGGGAGGCTGAGACAGGAGAATCACAGGTTTGAAGACAGCCTCAGCAAAGTAGCAAGACTCAGCAACTTAGGGAGTCCCTGTTTCAAAACAAACAAACAAAAATTTAAAAAGGGCTGGGGGTGTAGCCAAGACTTAGAATACCGCTGGGTTCAACTCCCACTACTATCCCCACAAAAAAATTTATATGTTCTACCTCTCCTTAAAGCATAGGTGTGGGGGCTGGAATTGTAGGTCAGTGGTAGAGCACTTGCCTAGTATGCAAGAGGTTCTGGGTTTGATACCCAGCCCCACTCCCCTCAAAAAAGCATAGGTTTTTCAATGGTCCAAGGCAAGGAGATTTTGGTGACTCTTGCTAGAGAAATTTCCAAACAGTGCAGTTTGTGTACCCATCATTTTATGGAGTGACAGCAAACCCAATTTTCAATTTAAGAAACTTGTATGTTGCATACCAACCCAACCTTAAGTTTAAATTTTACCAGTCTCATAAGCTTACAACTTGCATTCTGAGGATAACTCAGTGGGATTCATGGGAAAGAAGTTCCCTCACCCTTGTGTGTGTGTGTGTGTGTGTGTGTGTGTGTGTGTGTGTGTGTATGCGCACATGCGTGTGTTTCAGATATATCAAAGTGTTTATTCGCTGGCTTCAGGCCCAAATATTATTAGCAGAAAAGAAAGACTGATTTCTGTTCTGATCTAAACTTGAATATTATTTTCTCTGTTCATGGAAAATTGCACTTTTCTTTGGTATTACTAATTAACCTGGAGACTTTGTTAATTTGTGGCAGTCCTCTAAGTAATTCTCAGTAAAGTTGGGCAATTTCAGACCTGCTCAAGAACAGGTTGCATGCCCATTTGGGTTTCTAAACCTGCAGTGGATCCACAACCAGGGTGTGTATTGGTTGTTGGTGAGGGCCCTTTCAACTTTCAGATTCTGAGTTTCTTGAATACCATAGATGCAGCATGATTAGTTTGCATGTGAGGTCCATCTAATTTAAAATTCCTTTCATCTTCTCAAATACATTTGGGAATATCATTACAAATATAGACTAATAAGCTTAGAGCTGTATTTTAACACAAAGGAGATTAAATTTTGGACGGCCATGATGTCCAGAAGTTTTTAGAGGGAACGGTGTCGTAGGTCCATTATTTTCAGAAAATAGTGGCCTGACCTGTGTTTGTCAATAGGGGAGGCCCAATCAGTGGGGACCAGTGAGCATCCATCCTTGAGGTTGTTTGCATTCCCTGCACCTTTCTCAGCCCTGGTGGTGGCTCCTAGTGCCAAGTCCAGAATGAGTCAGCAGACTGATTGGAGGCACCAGATGGCAAATCTGAGAACCATCCCTCTATTGAAGGATGAGCACCAGGGCATGACTTGTCTGAGGCTGTGTGGCTTCTGCCAAATAGTGATTTTGCCACAGCTTTTAAACATATGATGCAAGTTTTGTGCTGTGAAAAACCCCCACTTAGAATTTGAGTATTTTTGTTCAGCTGGATAAAAGAAAAGAAAACAAACACATAAGCCCTAACACAGGGCCTGTTTATGACAAGGAATCAGTCAGGTCTCCCCTAACTACACCCGTGACCACTTGTAACTGTGTTAATTAGCACGAAGAGAACTCCAGATCTACTTAGTAATGAAAACAGCAATACCTTTTGTAATCAGTTACATAGATGAGTTACTCAGCCTCATCTCTCTGCAGGATTCATGCTACAGGCTTTCTACTTTCTTCGAGTTTTCATTTTTAGAACATTAATTCTTGTGAAACTTAGACCTATTGACTTTGAAGATGCTTCTAGGAAATCACTTGAATATTTTTAAAACCAAAGATCTCTCTATACTTTTGCTAATTTTCCAAAGAGAAGCTCAAGTCTGAGACAAAAACCCAACTCTAATTATATCTGTGGTGCCTGGGAGACATCCCCAGCTTAGATGAGTAAATGTGAAAAGAAAAAACAATCACAAGCAATTAGCTGGGTCTTGGCTGCGTGTCAGCAATGTATCCACTGTGAACTCCAAGCCGGCCTGCTGGAGGCACCAGTCTCCCCCGCCTCTTCCTACCCTCGGCCACAGTTCTAGTCATGAAAGCACAGAGGGCCTCCGGTTCGTATTGTTTCTCTGGAATTAGGCTCGTCTTTTCCAGTGACTTCTGAAGAGTCTGTCCCTTCTTCTGGTCATCATTTTGTTTCCCCCTCCCCCTTTTAAAGTCATTTTACTGGAAGACTTCTTGGCACTAACTTAGCTTCTCTTGGAGTTAAGCAGCTTCATGTTCTCATTGGCCCAGGCATAATGCCGCTGGGCGAGTGTGATGGAGAGTAAGGAAAATAGATTTTTTTTTTTTTTTTGCAGTACTGGGAATTGAACTCAAAGGCATTTTACCTCCAAGCTACACCACCAGCCCTATTTTTTATTCTTTATTTTGAAACAGGGTCTCACTAAGTTGTGGAGTACCTCACTAAGTAGCTGAGGCTAGCCTCAAACTCGGATCCTCCGGTTTCAGTCTCCCAAATGCTGGGATTACACGCGTGCGCCATAGATTTCTTTTCAAACACTCCACATTTCTATTGTAAGTGGGAACCAGCGGAGCCCTCCTTGACCCCATCACATCTGGTAAAATCACCCTAAGACTCAAAAGTGGACCGATGGTGCTCTCGGGTGGCCTCACAGGATCTCTGGCTGTATTAAAAATAAACAAATAAACAAACAAAAAAACCCGCCATGCTGTGGCAAGTGCCTGATTGGCCAGTTGTTTCATTACTGGAACTTCAAGGACCAACCAGGATGGAAACTCTGACCTCGCCTTCTGAGTCCTCTTGTCCTTGCAGTTTCCTTCTTGGCCCACAGCAGGGGATTTTGCTGCCACCTCTTTGTATGTTGAGAAGATGATGCTTTCCCATCTTCTCATCCTGCTTCTCTGGTGAGTTTGGGATGAGCGTTGGACAAGTGTGTTCAACCCCTTCCATGCTCTTCGAGAAGTTGCCTTAAGACAAGACTGTCCTGTTTTCCAGAAGCTTCCTGGGAGTGGACTTCTTGGCAGAAGAAGCGAGGCAGGCAGTTTGGGCGGGAAATGGCAAGAACAACTTGTGAAAAGTCTCAGGAGCCAACTAGTGCCTTCTTCTGCCTACTTGTGCTTTTCGGGTTAGCTTTATCAACAAAGTGCACATTTTGTCAATAGTTGTGGCTTCTTTTGGTGAAGTAACCTTCACCCTCAAAGTCCAGCACTGCCCTCAGGCATGAAGAGAGGAGTCAGGGGACCCTGTGGAAATCCTTGAGGAGACCACAAGCACACAAAAGATAATGAAACGATGTGGGAGACAAATTGAAAACATGAAGATTGAGGAAAAGACTCAAAAGAATGTAGGAAAATTGAATCTTATATTTTTCTTCTAGGGAATTCCATTTGACGTGTGACACAGGAAGACCTTGACAAGGTTTTTGCAGTAGCAAGGCCCCTCTTAGAGGTTTTTGTTGTTGTTTTGCTTTGTTTTTTAAGAACCCAGGGGCATTCTACCTCTAAGCTATACCCTAAGCCCTATTTTATATTTTATTTAGGAACAGGGTCTCACTAAGTTGCTGAGGGCCTCACTAAATTGCCAAGACTTGTCTTGAATCTGCAATCCTCCTGTTTCAGCCTCCCAAGTACTGGGATTACAGGCATGCCCCATCATGCTCAGCTCTTTCTTTTTCTTCCTCCCTCCCTCCCTTTCATCCTTCCTTCCTTTCTTCTTTCTGTCCTTCCTATACAGGGGATCAGACCCAGGGGCATGTGATCTCCAAGATACACCCCTAACCATTTTTACTTATTTTGAAACAAAATCTCACTTAATTGCTGAAGCTGTCCTTGAACCTGTAATCCTGTCTCAGCCTCCCAAGTACTGGGATTCTAGGCATGAGCCATTGTGCCAGGCCAGAATGGTACTTTTAAGAATTAGTTTCATGACAGATTGTGTAGAGGAATCATCTGTTAGTGCAGTCTCAAGTCATTATTAGAGTTTCCTTCGAATATCTACCAAAGGGCTGCTAGAATTTAACTTACACAAGTGTTCTCGAATTCACTAGAGGATAGTAGGTACTTGAAAGGGAATTGGGAATTTAAAGTCTTCCAGATGCAAGAGATTAGACCTGCATGAAAGATAAGAGATTTGAATAGAAGGAGAAAGCAGGGAGCACCTTAATCTTAAGAGCTCATCTGAAGCCAGTAGTTCTCCATCCATTAGAATCACCTAAGGAATTACCACACAATTCCAATACTTGGGTCCCTTCCACATTGCTTAAACCAGACTCTCTAGGGACAGGTCAGGTGGTCAGTATTATCAAAATTGCCCAGGTGATTTGGGTTTGCAGATGAGCCTGAAGGGGGGAAAAAAGAGTCCTAGGATAAGGAAACATCAGTCATCTGTGCTTTGCCTTTGGGGCAGCCACAGGTGGTTGAGGTGGTGGTGAGTGGGGGCTCTTACACTCTCCTCCACTAATGAATCTAAGGCTTTGCTACTTAAAGGGTGGTCCCGGACCAGCTGCATCAACATCACCTGGGACCTTGTTCAAAAATGTAGAATTTTGGCCCCCTCCTCCAGACCCATTGAATCAGGATTGTAGTAGGGAAATGTTTCTTAAACTTTAATGTGCATAGGAAACACCTGGGATCTTGTTAAAATGCAGATTCTGTTTCAGTAGGTCTGGGGCGCAGTCCAAGATCCTGCATTTCTAACAAGCTCCCAAATGATTCTAATGCTGCCAATCCATGGACCACACTTCGAGCAGCAAGGCAGCAGAGGACTTGGAGCAGCAGCAAATGGAAGTTGCTCAAAAAGCAGTGGTTCAGCTTTGAACTGCTCTGTAGGAATGGTACTGAAAAAGTTGCGTGGAGTATCTTCAGGGGCATAAAGGACACAGAAGATTTTACAGGAGTGGCTGCCATTCTCAGGGCAGCCAATAGTAATTACCACCACCAGGAGATGCTGTTGCTGGGAACTTCCAGGAACTGCCAATTGGAGCTGGCACCAAATGAAACTTGTACAAGGGGAGAATCAAGTTAACAAGATTACTTAGCAAGTTGGAACCCTCTTTGTATCCCACCCCAAGTCACACTTGAGAATCAAAGAGTTGTCCACTTTTTATCACTTGCTCTCTGCAGAGAACCAGTCTCTTTGTATACTTTGCACTGAAATGTAGCAATGATAATTTCCCATCAAGTTCCCTCATGGGGCTTATGTATCCCCTCGCTCCAAAAATGTTTATTGAGCACCTATTTTGTACCAGGCACTGTGCTAAAACTTAGATTTGAATGTCTAGAAACTAAGTAGAGTCCTAGCCAGCAGCAGAGAACTAGAATTGCAATCTGATCCTCATTGGAGAGGCTTGAGAAAAACTGTTATCCTGGCATGGAGTTCATAAACATCTTAGCTATTATATAAATCCCACGCCTAACATCAATTGATGTCAATTTCAGAAATAAGACCATATATGATTCATTTGGAATCAGGCACTGGAAAAGCCAATGCTATTACTGGAAGGAATTTGACACCAATGAGCTACTCTAGGATAAAGGCTAAGTACACAATATTTTGGAATGAAATGGCAGCCATAGAGGATATTGTATGACTGCACTGGAGCTACAATACCATAACCAATTTGCAAGTTTGGGGAAGGTTTGGTTCTGGGCAGGGAATGTAAGTGGGAGCTGGAGCCCTGGGCTGCAGTTCTCCTTCCCACGCAGAAAGGCTTTGCCTGTGGCATTTGTGGGGGAGGGGGTGTCCTTTCTAATCCCACCCTTTAAACCTGGGTGCGCAGAAGCTGTACTGCTGGCTTTCAGAATTCTCAAATACCCTATAAATAATGTTCACTGTGACTTGTGTCAGGCCAGTGGCTTCCTATTTGAAGAGCCGTGCTCACCTGTTGTCAGGGCAGGAAGGTACCTCAGGCAATATGTGAGCTAATGGCCCAGGGACAGGGAAATGTGGAATGAAAAAATCACTCCAGAGAAGCTCTGAACCTTCAGCAGAGCTAGGAGCACAATATGAGCTCATTATTAGCAGTAGCAATCAGGAACCCTATGGGGAAGCCATTATAATTTCCCCCTTGCAAAGTTGTGTTACAGTCCAGAGCTCACTGACGTTAAATGACATGTATAAAGTTACAGGGTTGTAGATACAAGTGGAGAAGAACAGAGATTTTCTGGCTTGGCGTACCAAAACTCTATCCAAAACCTTGTAGAATTGAAGTTAATGGGGAGGGAAATGAGAAGTGATTAAGAAGCAGAGAGAAACTACAGAGGAAAAAAAAACCTGTCATTATAGTTGGGGGTGTATGTGCAAAAGGAAACATGTAATCATCTCAATTTGAGGGGCCTCCATGTGTGGGCGCACACAACACACTGTGAGAAGGTACAAAGGAAATGGAAGACGGGATGCCTCTGGTCAAAGGAGTGTGCCGTAGAGCTGTGGAAACAGGACAAATATAATGGATGTACACAATAACGCAAGGAACACAAGTACAAAATACATACCTAAGTGAAGACAGCTGTATGAGGAGCCAGGAGGTATGCAGGAGAGAAGGAGGTAATTGGAAAAGTGTGTGGGCAGAGAGAAAATTAATAGAAAGCAGCAGTATTTGCATCTACCTGAGAAAGGCACTCACTGCTGGGACAGATTTAAGTAAGCTCCCTGGGGCCAAGACAGAGCCCTCCAAAGAGCCCCAAGTTTCTAGGACCAGAGAAAGCAGAGCATGAAATTTCCTCCTGGGTGGGTGCAGTCTGGTTAGAAAAGGAAGAGGTGAAATGAGGGAAAGCTTCTTGGTAATATAGATACAAAAGAGAGACAAGCAAAAGGATGGTCTGAAACCACATGTACATTGGAGCACAACTGTGCTTTTTGCTGCTTTCTCAAGCATCCTGTGTTCCATTTCAGACTGTTCAGATAAAATTTCAATTTTAGTCATCTAGCCAGTTAGAAACTGATGCTGCCTCTCTTAGCTTCCAAAAATGATTGTGAAGGCTCAAGTAAAGATATAAATGCACAGAATAAAAATCTTATTCAACAAACAAAACTCCACTGCTGGAAGTTGGGAGGGATTTTTAATATAGCTGATGGATCCAAATTGGAGGGGGGAAATAATCCAGCAACATATATCCACAAGCTGTCTGTATTTCCTTTTGTAACATAAGGCAGCTCCACTTACTCCCCTGAGAGAGGAGAGAGAGGTCTCAAGCTTTCTCCTCTACTTTCCTTTTACTCTTTGTTCAAAGATACCAAGTGTATGTGCCCACCTGAGCAGGAAGCCCCTGCTCCTTTAGTCAGTGGGGGCTCCCTTCTCCACTTCAGCATGTGCTCCTCCAGGTAGGACCCGCTGGGCAGACAATGGTATACATTGCTGAGTGAGGCCCTTCACATGCACTCAATAGACAGGGCAGGACAAAAAGCTCTGGTAACATACTTGCAGGGCATCTGGATTTTGAATATACTTAATTGGTTTAGCACATCAAAGATTAATGCCTTGGAAATGTGTGTGTGTGTGTGTGTGTGTGTGTGTGTGTGTGTGTGTGTGTGTGTGTGTAGGGGGGACTTAATACCTCTTTGCAGCAGAGCCAATATCATGCAAGCCTGTGAGTGACCAGGAATGTGCTGTATGCTGTGCACAGCCATCTCAATTCTGATCATCGACCTTGCATGATGGAACCTGCACCCCCGTGGACCAGGGACCCACTTGAGTTCTGGAGGTACCAACACAGCCTGCTGAATTGGTACCATGGTGGGCCCAGATATCAGTGCCACAGGTGCCCACATAATTCTGGTGCCTTTAGAACTGACTTGGATTTATTGCAAAATAATAGAAATGACTTATTGTAAGAGTGAAATTTTATAAAATTTTTAGGATCCACAATAATACATGACCTTAATGAGTTAAGAACAAAAAGCCATAGATGGGAATGCTCTGAAGGAGCAGTACAACTGCCGTGTTAGGAGATACAACATGAAATGGAAATGTTGAGAGGGAACGAGAGCTGGTGAAATAGGACTTCGAGGAGACAATACTTGAAATAGCACAATTAAATCTGCATCAGAGGCATAAACTGCAAAACTGACAAAGTAGAATTTAAATCAGTCATGTAGAGGATAAGCCTAGAAATTCTTCCAGAAAATAAAAGAGGTGTGTGTGTGTGTGTGTGTGTGTGTGTGTGTGTGTTTTATAGGGAACCTACTTCTGACCTATCCTCTCATCCCTATTTTATTTTTTATTTTGGAACAGGGTCTCACTAAATTGCTGAGGCTGCCCTCAAGTCTGCAATCTTCCTGTCTCAGCCTCCCAAGTTCTAGGATTATAGGTGTGCACCACTGTACCTGGTGAAATATTTTAAAACTAGTGAAAAGATGGTGGATAAGAAGTATTATTCAGAGAATAAAAACAACTAAGAATCACAGATTTTCTGGGAAATAAAACTAGAGTTATAATAGAATCAATAATACAAAGCATGATGAAAGTAAAATTTTTAAGAAAAATTCCCACATTTCCAGATATAAGAGACATCTTAGGTTAGCCAAAAATTATCCTAACAAAATTTCTAGCAAAACTTTGAATTTTAAGGATAAGTGGATAAGTTGGCATGTATCTAGCCAGAAAAAATACACCCACAAACAAGCAGAATCAGACCAGATTTCAACTTCTTTCCACAACTGTAAACGCCAGAAAAATAAGTGCTGTGATTATAAGATTTTGAAGGGAAAAGCTATAAACCAACGATACAGTACTCATTGGTTTTCTGTTAAGGCAACAGAAATACATTTCCACATGAAGACAGATTCCAAAAATATGCTTCCTGTATACAGTAGTTCCCCATATCTGAGGTGTCACTTTCCATAGCGGTTTCAGTTACCTGCAAGAAACCATCGTCTAAAAATATTAAATGGGAAATTCCAGAACAAGTCATAAGATAAACAATTATAAACAATTCATAAGAGAGGGGCACAGACCAAGTTCCTTGAGGTCAGGGGCCCTATGCTGTGTTTGTCTTTATATCTTTTGTTGTTTGTTACTGTTTTTGGTACTGAGTATTAAACCAAAAGTCATTCTGACTCTGAACCACACCCCCAGGCACCCTGCCTTTTTAATTTTTAGTTTGAAACAAGTTCCCACTAAGTTGCTGAGGGTCTCGCTAAGTTACTGAGGCTGGCCTTGAACCTCCTGTCTCAGATTCCCAAGTGCTGGAATTACTGTGCTGGTGTCTTTCATAACACCTTGGCACAACATATGTTCAATTGTGTTGAATAAAGAGCACAGCTTTTTGTTTTGCAGTAGTTTGAATTTAAGAAAAAAAAGAGATGTCTTTATTTATTTAATTAATTATTTTTTTCTGTGGTACTGGGGATTGAACCCAAGGTTATTGTACCTCCGAGCTACACCCCCAGTCCTATTTTACTTTTATTTTTGAAATAGGATCTCACTAAGTTGATGAGAGTCTCACTACTTGCTGAGGCTGTCCTTAAACCTGAGGTCCTCCTGTCTCAGCCTCCCAAGTGCTGGGATTACAGGCATGTGCCACCACACCCAGCTCAATTTTCTTTATTTTTAAAATCACCTTTTGTCTAACCTCCTTATCTCTGATGAGTATTTGTCCCCAGATAGGTTAGGTGGGAGTCAAACATGGTTAGGGTTACTTCACATGAATTTACTTTTAAGTCTGGTTTTCTGAGTCCTTTGAGAAGCAGATGCCAGAGTTAGGATTTGATGTGCAAGAGATGGGTTGGGAAAGTGCCTGTGAAGGGTAAACAGGGAGGACAGACCAGAAGGCAGAGAGCCTCCAGACTGCGCTGTGCACCTGACGTCTGTGAGGGATGTGTGGGGAGAAGGAGGGCTGGGCGAAGAGCTGTACACTGCAGCGCAGTTCTGAGGAGTCCAGGCCGGGCCAACAGTGCGTCCTGAGTACAGTTGTCTATTGCAGGAGTTCTGTGCTGGGCCCCGACTCCGGTGCCTCTGTGCGCTTAGACACCGGCTGCTGTGGCCCAGCAGATGCCCTGAGGGATCCAGGGCTGTGGCCTCCGGAGGCTGAAGGTCAGCTGGGCCTCTCTAGGAGGGAGAGCTGAGTGGCATCCCCATGGCTGCCACAGTGACTCAACACAGGAGGGTCCAGGACTGAAGATATTAGACGAAAAATGCCAGAAATAAATACTATTTTACGTTGTGTGTCATTCTGTCTGAGTAGTGGGATGAAATCTTATGTTATTCTGCTGCTTCCTGTAGGATGTGAATTATCCCTTTGTGCATTGTATCCAGGTTGTATACACTCCCCTGCCATTAGTCACTTAGTGGCCACCTGGGGTATTAGATCAACTATCATAGTGCCACAGTGCTTATGTCCAAATAACCTTCTGTGAGAGAGAGAGGGAAAAGGAGACCACATTCGCATAATTTTATTATAGTGTATTGCTATAATTGTTCTACTTTATTATTGTTTTAATTTCTTAACTATAAACTATCAGATGCACATGTATAGGAAAAATACAGCATATATGGGGTTTGGTACTGTTCCCAACTTTGGGGAACATGGGGTCTTGGACCATATTTCCTGTGAATAAGGGAGAACTACTCTATTTCATCTTGGAAAAGTTATTTGAGGATGTACTCTGGCTGAGTAAATGGTGAATCAAAATTAAGATCTCAAGAACAAAGAAGTAAAACACTGCATGCAAAACTGACAGGGAGAATTAAAAATGGGAAAACAAAGATTTAAACCTAAGTTTTGTAAATTTCTACCTGGATATAAATGTCAACAATAATTTGTAACAACTCTTATACCCTTAAAATGAAGTAGGGATAAGTGGGAAATGACAAAAAGGGGAATTTAGAGGAAACAAAATCTACAGGAAGCAGGAGAAAACTAAAACATACTTTTTTAAGTGCTATGATTAATTTTTACAGAGAAATAATTGAAAATATTTTACCTATAAAAGGGTATAATAAACATAGGGAAAGCTCCTAGAAATTAAAAAGAGAGAGAGAGAAAAAAATCCCTGAAAAGTAAAAGTTGGTTGGTGGGCTGGGGCAGTAACTCAGCGGTAGAGCACTTGCCTAGCGGGCACAGGCCTGGGTTGACTGCGATGACGGGCACCAGCTCACTGACTATTTCAAGGCACCAAAAAGTAGTAGGACCTCATTGCATTTCTCTGAGGGTGGAGTTGGGGAGAGGCCAGCATGTTTCTAACCAGGACCGCCAGCTAGCCTCTGCTGCTTCTTAGCTTCTGAAGGGCATTAGGAGGATGGGAGAATTGTAGGAGGAAAGTTCTGAGCCCAGAGTGGCCCAGGGAGTGGGGTCTCTCTCTCCTTTGGACTCTAAGATTCCATTGCACAGACTATCCTGGAGGAAGTGAGGTAGATAGGGATAAGAGGTGACAGGAAACATGGCATCGCAGCCCCCCTGCCCATCAAAGCACACTGATTCTCCCTAATATGCGGATGCTAGGGAGAAAATGGGGCATACAAGGGACTCCAGATGAAAAAAGAGAAACCCTAGATAAGCAGAGAAGTTGATTTAACTGAAGGTGATGGACGGAGGGGTGGGTGGGGGGGACACCCTAATGCACATGATGTACTTTCACAAATATATCAAAGTCAATCACTAAACTGAACTTGAGAAGGAGGGAGGGTGAGGGAGTGGGGTGGGAATTGGGGAAGGGGTTAAATGAGAAATGTGTGCATATATGCCTTTATCAGCTTGTACCTAACAAAGATGTATGATTACAATGCACCAATTAATAATAATAATAAAAAAGAATCTGCATCTTAGTGAGATCCTTGGAGGATCTAAGGGCACTGAGTATCACTGGTAGAAGGAACAAAGTATGGGAAAGTTCTCAGCTGTGACTTGTTAAAAATGTCTTCAAGTCAGACAGCTAGAAGAGATCTTAGTTACTTAATTCACAGACTCCTGTCTGTAAAAGAATCAGGCAGAAGCAGGCCGACCAGCACAACAGAGGCCTCACTTAGACTATATAAGAGGAAGAGACAGAGTGTGAGGATTGAAAGGAAGAGCACACTCCCCATGAGGGAGGAGAGCTGTCTCAGCTCCAGTTACCATTCTGCCCAGCTGTGACTTGGCCCCAGCTGCTGCTACCCTGTGGAATCTCCTGCTCTTTAAATGTCGGCAACCAATCCATGTTTTACAAAATTTTTGTTTTCTATGGATACGATAGCTGATTTTCACCTTCACTTGCTTTGAGGAACGCCCAGATAGCTGGTGAAGTATTATTTCTGGGGGTGTCTATGAGGGTGTTTCCAGACGAGATTGGCTTCTGAATGAGTGGACTTGGTAATAAGGAAGATCTGCCCTCACTCAATGTGAACCAGGCAACAGCCAATACACTGAGGCCTGGATAGAACAAAAGAGCAGGGGTAAAGTGAGCTCCCTCTCCCCTCTCCCCTCTCCCCTCTCCCCTCTCCCCTCATCAAAACTCGAGATTTGCAGGCCTTTCTGACTCTGGGACTTCCATCAGCAGCCTCCTAGGACCTCAGGCTTCTGCCTTGGACTGAGAGTTCCATCATCAGCTTCACTACTTCGTGGGACATTGGACTCAAACTGAGTTACAGCACCGGCTTCCTGGATTCTCAGTCTTGCAGATGGCATATGGTGAGACTTCTCAGCCTCCATAATCAGGTTAGTCAATTCTCATGATCAATCCCATCCTACATCTACCTCTACATATTTTAATGGTTCTGTTTCTCTTGATTGGAACAATAGGCAAAACACAACACACTATAGGACAGGTTATACTCATGGAACACCACTAACTTGAGCCAACATTTTCATATGACAGATAAAGAGATTGTTTCTGATTTTCTGGTCCTCAAGTCCCAGTATAGAGCAACTGCAGCTTATGTATCATTTTAGTTTCCTATTCTACTTCATTTTAGGCAACAGGGCACTGCTACCTTGCAGAGCTCCGGAGCCACTGCAAGGGAAATGACTGAGTGTTTCTTGGAAAGACAGTGAAGAAGCTCGGATTCAGTGTCTAGATGTGTTGTGTGCCTCATAAGCCCTGTGTTTACTTCAACACCAGGCTTGTCTGGGGAGTCTGCTCCAGGTGAAAATGATGGCCCCTAGAGCTTGTTTTCCCAAGTGAGGTCAAAACATTTGCTGAGGAACCGCATCAATCGATTAGATGTAAATAAATAGACAAGAGACACGGAAAAGGTGAAGTGACCAGTGACCATATGACACTGAGTAGAAGGAGAGATGGAGAAAACAACACTGTAAAAGAGGAAGAAATATAGGATGTGGGAATGGTTGGGTGCTGATTAGTTGCTGAAGCTGGCTTGGAACCTGGGATCCTCCCATCTCAGCTTCCCAAGTATTGGAATTACAGGCTTGTGCCACCATGCCTGGCTTTCGGTACTGATTAGTCAGCATTTAGCACTCATTCATTCATTCATTCTCCAGCAGGTATGTATTAAGCACCTACTATGTGGCAAGCATAGCTCTTGATACTAAGGATATAACAGTGAACAAGACTGGCCAAATTCCTGCCCTCGTGGAAGTCACACATCTTAAGTTCCTGCCTCTAACGTCACTGCTGCCCAGCTTCACATCACAGCCAGCATCCTATTTTTAAGCCATGTTGCTACAGCTTGTCCACATTTTGCATCATTTGCACATTAACTATCCTGGACCCAGGGGATCTTAGCAGACTTTGGTTTCCTCAGAAGCTTAGAGAAGTCAGAAGCCCTAATACCATTGCTGTCATCACCAAATTTCACATGTCTATTGGGGGGCGGGGGGAGGCATGCTATGATCAGTATTGTTTCAGATTATCTACCCAGGAAAGTTGGAGTATATCAAGAAATTTATTGTCTCATCTCTTTAACCTTAAATGGAATTGTTGTCAGGTGTTTCATTCTAAATTTTCACCCTGTATGATTTCTAAAGTTAACTGAGAAATCTTGGAACAGAAGGAATCCTCTTCAGTCTTTGAAATGAGACCTACAGTGGAGAGAAAACTTAAAGTTAAGCTTTAAGCTTTAAGGGTTTGGTCTGCTCCAGTTAAAGACACATTCACACGGAAGGTAATAACTTCATCCTAACTGCATAAAGCACTTTAGTCTGTTAGAAAGGACTATAGCATTTCCCTCAAGAATGGGTTTAATTATTGGTTTGTGTGATAGAATCTTTGTATATTTTCTTTATCTAGAAAGAATATGAGCTGAAATGGTAGGTTGTAGCTGACAAGAAACCTTGACAAATACCTATTGTTTACATCTGTAGAGGTAAATTTCTCTGGACAATGCTATTAATTATCATTGCATGGAAAATATCTCCATCCATATGGGCAACAGTAAATTACTTAAACAATTCACCCACTGGGCATTAATAATAGATGTGGTTATTTTTTCTGGGAATTCACTTTATTTTCCCTTTAGTAGTTCTAGTTTATTCAAATTACTTTGAATCATAGTGACAATAACAGAATTCTGCCCTGTCTGCTAATCTAATATACCCACAAGGCCCAGAATGTCTACTAAGTAAGGGCTCATGGTGTCACGCATTGCTTCTTACAGGAGTTGAGGTCTTGGGGTCACTGGAGTTTGCCTTATAAGGGAGATCGGTGCAGCCCCTCCTTGCACGCACCACTCCTGATCCTGCACTTTCTCATATGCAGCATTGCTGTTTGTTCCTGAACTCTGCCCTCCAACCCTTTACCCAGCTCATTTCTTTCCCTTCTTTAAGCTTTTCTCATATAGATTTTATTACAAAGAAATGCTACTTGTGCATTCGTGGAGAGCAGGGATTTGAACCCAACTCTTGGTTGTAGAGTAGGACAAACATTGCTGGCCTCATCTGATGACAAGAACCACAAATCCAAGACCCTCTGGGCCTTGCCCCTCTAACGAAGGAGGACAATTAAGAGATAAACTTCTAGCTTTCTCTCTCTGTTGATTGAAGACTAGTTGTGCTTTTTGACTGGGGAGACAGAAGGCCAACAAATCTGGACACTCTTGGCCTTCTGGATGGGTTGGGTATGGCTCTCAATAGAGAGCATTCCCAAAGTCCTGAAGCTGACTGTAGATTGCTAGGGTGTAGTCTGTGCTACTGTTTCTTTAGAATTGTGCTTGGCACAGTGTCTTACATGTTCAAGCGCTCAACGTGTCTTCCAAACTTTTTGCTAGGTAGGGTTTTTTCCATGTCTCCCCCCCCCTTTCTCTCACCTCCAGCTCTTGAGATTGTACCTGTCCATCCATGCCAATGCTTTGAAGTTTAAGAGGTTACCTCTTCTTTTCTTGGACTTTTTTATTTCTAAAGAAGAGTTAAAAATTGAAGTAAACAAGAAAATCATTTTTTAAATAATGAGACAAATAGTTGCCACAAGGACCAGGCAGTTGAATTCTCTACCAAAGCATCTTTCCTTATAGGAAATATTCATGGTATGGCAGATGCCTTGGGTTGTGTCGGATATGCAACAGCTAATTCCCCAAGCTGTTCTTATTAGTAGAACTCTGATGTGTTCTCATGTGACCCTGGGTTCTAGGAAAGCTAGGCTTACTCTCATGACCAAAAGGTGATTAATCTTGATTAGACCAAGTTGATTACCATGATTGCATTACCCTTGCTGGCCATTGACTTAGAAAAGGATATGGGAATAATTATGACCAATAGATACAAGGGGAAGGTTTTCGAGAAGGGTGGTAGAAGCCTGGGAAACTTTTCTTGTTTACAAAGAAATGTCAGTCTCTTTATGGCCTTCATATTTCGTTGAATGAGGATCTTTTGGCTGGGGCTGTTGCCACCATCTTTTGACCATAAGGAGACAAATTGGAGGGGAAAAGGCAACACACTGAGGATAGCAAGAGTAGAACTATGATAAGAATCTGGTTGATGATGATGTTGTTGAGCCTCTAAATTAACCAACCCTGGACCTGCCATACCTCAGACTCCTCCTCTTTTAAGAAAATTATACCCTTTATTGTTAAGGCCAGTTTCAGCTAAGTCTTCTGTTTCTTATAGTCCCCAAAATAAACATGTGAAAGCCAACTCTGATCAGAGATTGCCAAGTGTGAAGACTGAAAGCGAGGAGGTCAATTGAAGGCTTGAAATGTTAAATAACCCAAAGGGGTTGAGGCGTCCATTTGACAATGGAGTCTTCCAGCTGTCCCTTCCCTTGAATTCTGTGAGGCAAACACTGCCAGATTTGAACTGTGTTTTGAAGAATTTAGGAATTGTTTGCAGTGGATTTAAGCCTGAAAACCTCCTCTGTCCAGATACCATGACCTGGATCCTAAGGGACCTCTTCCCTGCTTCTTGCACTGTGAGGTTGGGAAGCACCTGGAGGGCTGAGGGAGAAGCCATCATTCCTCTCTGTCCCCCAACTCTGTAGTCATGGAGGTGCCATCAGCCCTGGACTGTCAGCTGATGGCTTTGCTTGCATGTCTACATGCAAGACTTTCTTTGGGCGAGAAGCATTTCTCACTCTCTTGCTGACAATTTTCCTTTAAATTGGTCTTACTGTGTTTGATTTTTTTTTTTACTACTACTGGAAAGGAAACCTGTGGTTTCATCTTCTAACCCGCTTTATATGCCTTCTCCATATAAACTTCTTTTAGGGCCATTGTGACTATGGTAAGAATGAACTGTCCTTCCTAGGAAGATCTCTGTTGGTGAATATCAGCTAAGATAAAACCAGATGGAAAGGAAGCTTTAGACAGCAGGATCTGATTAGGAGGAGAGCAGTACTTTTTGTGACAGGGGTGGGAGTGGGAGCCTCCAGGTAGAGATTGTCCTGCTGGAGCTAAAGAATGAATTCATCATTTCATGCACAAAGATATTCTAAAGAGGAAGAATCCCCAGTTTAATAATTACAGGTAGGTATTACAAGGCAATGAAATCCAAGAAAGGGGATGGTGATCAATTATAGAATGGATCCAATACTGAACTATGCTGAGATGCTGAGAAATCACCATTTCCTGAGAACACAAATAGCTTTTAATCTGTCCTACTAAGTGGCTTTAGATAAGACAAGACATTGCTCAGCTCTGAGTTTCAAAATGGAGTTTTTAAGTTCACATAGTAATTTAAAGACATAGTAATTTAAAAGCCAAAGTGCTGTTGACATTTTATTTTCCAGAGGCAGGCTTGATTGGGAGAGAATTTTTGCACGCATTCCCAAATCTACCTTTGCTCTTCTATCAAAAGCAAAGGTAGAGAACTTATTCCATAGAGTTTGTACACTGAACTTAAAGTAGGAAAGAATGCATGAGATCCAAGTACAGGTGTTTGGTTTGTTCAAAAAGATAGAGTTGTTCTCTGGGCAGATAAAGGAGTAGGGAAAAGATGGAAAAAACAATGAGCATTTAGTTGCTGTTGTTAAGCCCTGCTCCCAGTCAACCACATAATCCCACACTCAGCTTGAAACTCTAAAGGTGAAAATAGAAGCCATGTTAAACAGGAGATTCTAGATTCACACATTCAATAAATATTTGAGTGCCTTTCAAGGACCTGGCATGGTTCTGGGTACTTGAGATATATCAGTAAACAAAACAGAGAGGCCTCCTCTCCTGGAACTTTTATTCTAACTGGGGAGGACAGACATAACCAAAACACACACACACACACACACACACACACACACACACACACACACACACACACACAGTTGTTTAGGATGATGTGATGATAAAAGAAAAAGGAAAAAGAGGTAAGGACTCAAACCCAGATCCGAATTCAAAGCCAACACTTTTTATCACTACGCACTAGTTCTTGGATGATGGGAAATCTACAAAGAAACTGTTTTCATTAGTGATAATGAGCAACTGGGCCCAGGCCCTTCCTGGGGCGAGGGAGACTCGCATGTATAACATGTCTTGAACATAATGAGAATCACCCATGAAAACACTTAAAGATGAGAAACAGGCCCCAGGGGAGGCTACAACTCAGCAAACTCATCTTGGAGCCTTGAATTTCCTCTGTGTTCTACTCTGCTTTTGGAAAAGGAAAAGAAGCCCACAAATTAAATCCAAACACCCAACAAAATGGCCTGAAGAATGAGCGATGGCATGCATCTGATTTACACCCATGTCGGCTCCCCAGGGGGGCTGACCCTCAGCTAGACCAGAGCTTCTCTCTGCAGGGGTTGACCATTTGCAAATGCAAACCCACTCTTGGCCTCTTCCCATCAGTCCCTGCCTGACACTGCAGGGGCTTCCCGAAACATTCGTTTGTGTTTTCTTGTTCTCTTTTCTAAACTCACAACCAGGAAAATATTCAATAAGTAAAATTACCCATGACATATAATTTTATCCACATTTCTCACAAAGGTTGTCTCCTCCAGACTTCAACAACTAGTTGAAGCCATCAGGAAGGGATTACTGTTGTTATGAAATGTGTATAATTGATTATATGAGATTCTCATTAGCCGTGGCATCTGGCAGGCTCCCCATGTGTCTGAAGGTTCATGTGCGTGCGCACGCACACAGAATGTGGGAAGAGATAAATCGACGAGTACCTCCCACCAAGTAGGTGATCAGCAGATACAAATTGAATTGTAAAATTTCTTTCACTTGCCATTCAGCCTAAAAAGATATTTCACCCTTGGAAGAATAACAATGTCTGTAGCTGTCGCAGATGTATTATTGATGTGCATGTGGTGTGTGTGGGGGGAAGCCAATTCATCCTCTACCCACAGATAGGGCTCATCATTCAGGCGTGGCCAGTTATTGTAATTCCACCCAACTGGCCGTAATGATTGGCTCAGAAATGGACACAGGATCTTAGCTAAACCAATGGGAATCTTCCCTAAGATTTTTGCTTATATTAGTGGGCAGAGACTTGCTGGGCTGCTGAACTAGTAGAATGTGAGCTAGAGCTTCGAGAACGAGAACTTTGTCTCTTCATGTGGAAAGTCAGCCTGGGGGTGAAACCAGAAGGAGGTTGCAGTGTTTCAAGGGGTTGCTTGAATTCCTGGCTGTAGTTGCTCTATCAGTAATATGAATTCATTATCTCCTTCTTTGTTTCAATGAGATTAAACTGAGTTTCCGTCATTGCCAGTACACTTGGGATCATAAAAACATGCTACCATTTTGTTAAGCATCTACCGTATTCCAGGTAAAGTGCTGAGTCCTTTACATAAAGTGTCTCATTAACTCTTCATAATAGTACTCTCAATCAGATAATGTTATTCTATTTCAGAACATGAAAGTTAGACGAGGACAGGACGATTAAGCACCTGTACCAAGTCCTGTGGTTGGCATGTGGTCTAGGCTGCCCAATCAGTGTTCTTTCTACCCTCTGTGTCACTAAGTACCAGCTGTAGCATGGTGGGAAATGGACTGGTATTCAGAAGACACTGATAGTAGTGACTCTTGGATATTTGCTTACTTATTTATAAATGAGGTTCAATAATATCTCATGAAATAAAGAATAAGAACATAATTGGCAGACTAGAAATCTATACCAATGATTCTTTTTTATTTATTTATTTATTTTTTGGGGGTTTTTTTTGGCGGTACTGGGGATTGAACTCAGGGGCATTCTACCTCCGAGCTATACCCCCAGCCCCATTTTTTATTCTTTATTTTGAAACCGAGTCTCACTAAGTTGCGGAGTGCCTCACTAGGTAGCTGAGGCTGGCCGCGAACCCGGATCCTCTGGTCTCAGCCTCCCGAATGCTGGGATTACAAGCGTGCGCCA